>JAANYP010000928.1:0-133619 GCA_020465985.1 Centrapalus pauciflorus
TCTTTTACTTTACTGTAATGTTGTAATTTTATTTCAGCAAATGTACTGTAAAAATATATAGTGATTTTTGATAAGACCAGCTTGAACTGGTTATTACAAATAGGTTATTGCAAATAGGGGGAGATTGTTAGGCACAAAAAGGCCTCAGTCAAACCTGTTCTACATCTGAGGGGGAGATTTTATAATCAATCCTGTTGATGCATTTGAAGGTTGAATTTAAGGCCTGTTATATGCCTTATTGAAACCTGAAAATGATTTGCAATATCAGTCTAAAGCTGTTCTATATGTTGCATGTGTTGCAACTAAGACAGTTTGTCCAAGCTGCTCTGTCTGCTGAACAGGCTGGACATAAACTGTCTACGCTGCTCTACACTGTTGAGCAGCTCGGGCATTTTTAAAGTGTTCTGTTCTTTGTGAACAGAACCTGTTCTTTGTGAACAGGCTAAACACTTTATGGAATTTGTTTCCAAGTCATCATGTATTGTTTTTGACTACAAGATCAGTTTACAAAGTCGAAGACAAAGTGGAAAACAGAACTGCTCAGCCTGCCCACGCTGTTCTGTAACATGAAGACAAAAGGATATTTGAAAAAGGGTGACAGACCTTTTTCTTATATCAAAATAGGCCTTTACAGGGAAGAAAGACGCAAAGTTGACATTCCTAAATTAGTTAAAGGCAATGCAACAGTAGACAAAGTAAAAAGACAAAAGTTCTGCACATGTGAAGACAAGTCTGCTTTTCAGAAAAGTGCAGAAAAGGTTATGTTGTCTTTTCAACAAGACTTTTCCTTTTCATTCTGTCCAATGAAGATGTTTCTCTGAGATCCTCTAAGTGAGTATAAAAGGAAGCTTCTAAGGTCAGAAAGAGAGGTGAAGAAAGCTAAGTGCTTAAACCAAGAGTGAACGTGCAAGTGTGATCTTCATGCATGCAAGTCTTCTGTAAACCAGCATCTGTGTGTCTAAGCTGTTTTACCTAAGCTGTTCCTTAAGTCTTGTAAACACAGTGAGTGCTTCTTAGTGAGTGTATTCATTGTATACTAGTTCGAGTCTGTCTTAGACTAGTAAGCATACTGTTGTATCTGTCATCTCAGCTTGAACTATTCCGCATTCAAGCTTGTTTGTAATTAACAAATTGTTGATAATACATACAAACATTGAGAAAAGAGTGTGTAGTTTTTAAATTGCTGTATTCACCCCCCCTCTACAGCTTATAACTATATACTCTGGGAACCTCTCGGGACCTACAGTTATATATCACTAAGTCTATACAATTATATATCATAAACTCTATGCAAATTATATATCACATGTATACTATATGCATCAAGTCGTCGTAAATTATCAAGTATATTACCAAGTATATATATCACACAAATATGCAAATTATATATGACAATTACATATTACCAAGTATATATATCATACAACTATCAGAACAAGTATTACCATATAATTTTTTCACGTTCACATGATTTTAAAGGTGTTAGAAAGTGTGAATGTATGTAATTTTTTTTATTACAAATAGCCTTATATTGTTTGTATCTAAATGCATATGACATGTTCACATCCGAAACCCGTGTGTTCACAGGTACTCAAAGTATTCTGCATTATTTAAGTACTCACACAAACCATATTATACACACACACACACACATACATAAGTGTATACATATCGCCAAAACTATACATATTATCAATTATATATCATCTACTATATGTGATTATATATCATCTAGTCTATGCATATTACCAACAATATGATCAAGTCTATACAATTATATATTATCAAGTCTATACAAATTACCAAGGATATATACCACAACTAGTATATATATAGGGGTGGGTTCAATGGAAAACCAATGTGTATCAGAAAACTTTAGGAAACCAATTTCTACCAATCGCAACCATTGGATCTGATGCATTCATTAAAAAGAACAAGGTGGAAATGATGTAATTAATATCACTTTCCGGATGCATCATTTGATCGATGCATCGGTGTGCATAGGGGCAAAATGGAGACGATAATTACCAATAAAAATGAGACACATCATTCAATATTAATCCACATCATCAAGGGTACATTGGACATTTATAAATTTAAATTAAATTATAAAATAAAAAAAGAATTAATTTAATCTACCCAATTTCCATAATTACATCCTTAAATCTCTATTTCCACCATAATTATTCGCATTCCAAAACAAAATTTTTTTTCCTCTCTCCCATGGTGCCACACACACCACCATCTTCTCTGGCGGTCTTCCATTACTTCCACTCTTTCGTCGTCACCGCCGCTGTGATATCACTAACGTCCGTGAACCCTCTACCTTCGTGAACCGTGTACCGCCGTTGTGAACACTTGCTTGAATCGTGAACTACCGCTCGTCTCCTCCTCACTTGCTTGAACTGTGAACCGTTGTGAACAACTCAAAGTCCAAACCATCTGCCTTCGTGAATCACGATGGCAACGTGAATCATTGTAGGTGTTATGAATCACGGTGGGCCATCGAACTGATTCACAATAAGTGATGTCGTCGAAATTGGTGGTGTCATGAATCACGATGACATTGTGAATCATTGTATGTGTTGTGAATCACGATGGTGCCAACGAAATCGGTGAAGCCTGATTCACATTTAAAAACCAATTGAATTGATTTAAAATTTATATTGCACAATGACCAAAATGCCCTTTTATTAGATTCCATCTTATATAATATTCAACATAATTACAATTATGTCACCTTGCTTCTTATTGGTTGATTCACAAAATAAATTAATTCTATTGGTTCTTACCGTCCTCATTTTAAGCACGGTTTACACGACAATCTTGTATCTGAACATACGTTTGGGATCCTCTATAATATGGATGGAGTTGTTTTTCTTTATTTGAAGCATTCACAACTCCTCGATGTATGGTTCGTCTTGCATAAAGTAGTCATAATACTTATTCCGCTCATCAGTTTCAATTTGATCAGCAGGAAAATTCTGAATCTCATCAGGATGTTCTTACCCCCACTGATTGGTAAAGTATTTTATCTTATAACAAGATTTCTGATCTTTAAATCTCGAAGCACATTGGACACAAAGCACCACAACTATTTGTGTCGAATATGGACCCGACAAGTGAGGTCCCAAGCCAAAATATTTATGGAATTTATAAAAAGTAGTAATGTTAGTGTGTATTTCAATATAAACAATGATTGATATGATCAATAATCTGCACACACACATACACACACAGATATATATATATATATATATATATATATATATATATATATATATATATATATATATATATATATATATATATATATATGAGATTTAGGTTCAATTGAGTACCACCTATTACGCAGCGCACCAGAAGGTACCATTCTTAAAATTATTTTTTTCATGAACATATTCTAATTAACATTACACAGATCATATGTAAATTTCATGCAAATTCGAACACTCTAAGTGCATGAAATCACACATCACATAAATGCACGTTCAAATATATGCAAATTAATGTTAGTGTAAGTTCACATCACTTTTTAGGAGCTACGAGATGTGAATGTATGCGAAATTTACATATGATCTTCATAATGTTAATTAAAACATGTTTATGAAAAAAAAATTTAAAAAGTTTATTTAAAGGTGGTACCTTCTGGTGCACTACATAATGGGTGGTACTCTCTCGAACCATATTCATATATAGGGTGTGTGTGTGTGTGTGTGTGTGTGTGTGTGTATATATATATATATATATATATATATATATATATATATATATATATATATATATATATATATATATATGTGTGTGTGTGTGTGTGTGTGTGTGTGTGTGTGTTAGGCACAAAAAGGCCTCAGTTAAACCTGTTCTACATCTTAGGGGGAGATTTCTAATCAAACCTATTTGATGCACTTGAAGATATAATTTAAGGTCTGTTTTATTGAAACCTGAAAAGTGATTTGCAATATAAGTCAAAGCTGTTTACCCTGTTGCATTTGTTGCAACTAAGGCAGATTGCCCAAGCTGTTCATTCTGTTGAACAGGCTGGACATAAACTGTCTATGCTGCTCTATTCTGTTGAGCAGCTTGGATAAACTCTAAGTGTTCTGTTCTTTGTGAACAGGCTAAACACTTTATGGAATGTGTTTCCAAGTCCTCATGTATTGTTTTGGACTACATGATCAGTTTACAAAGTTGAAGACAAAGTGGAAAACAGAAGATGCAAAAGCTGCCTACGCTATTCTGTTACATGAAGACAAAGTGGATATTTGAAATGGGTGACAGAGTATTTCTTATATCAAAATGACTTTAACAAAAGAAGAAAGATTCAAAGTTGACATTCCTGTTTTTGGTTAAAGCCTTCTACAACAGAGACAAAAAGAAAAAGGCAAAGATTCTGCCACATGAAGACAAGTCTGCTTTATCAGAATGTGTAGAAAAGTTTCTTTGTCTTTTTGGAAAGACATCCCATTATCTCATCGTCCAATGAAGAAGCTTCACTGAGATTCTCAGTGAGAGTATAAAAGAAAGCTTCTAAGGATTGTGAGATAACTAAGAGTGAGAAATTCAGATCGTGCATAGAAGTGTGTTTTTCCATGCATGCAAGTCTGCTTGAATAAAAAATAGTAACGTGTGTCCAAGCTGTTCTTATTCAAGCTGTCCATCTGTGTCTTGTAAACAGTGAGTTCATCTTAGTGAGTGTTTTCATTGTATCTAGTCTGACTGTGTCCTAGACTAGTTAAGCATCTGTTGAGTCTGTCATCTCAGCTTGAACCTATCCGCAATCAAGCTTGTTTGTAATTAACACTTGTTAATAATACACACAAACATTGAGAAAAGAGTGTTGAGTTTTAATTTGCTGTATTCACCCCTCCCTCTACAGCTTAGAACAATACACTAGGGAAACCTTTTGGGACCTACAACTGGTATCAGAGCAGATAGAGTGTGTGTCATCTCTAGATCTCTCATTCTCCCTACTTTTCCCATGGACAACAGTGCTGCAAATTCCTCCTCCTACTATGACAATGGTTCTATGGCCAAACCCCCCAAGTTCAATCATCAAAACTTCTCTGCCTGGAAGTGCATAATGATGCTCTACTTAGAGAATCTGGATGTACAACTGCCAGAGATAGTAATGGAGGGTCCCTATGTTCCAACCTCTGTTATTACTATCACTCCTGCTGCTGAAGGAGCTGCCCCTAATATCAGAACCATTGAAAAGGCTAAAGCTCAATGGTCTGATGAAGACAAAAGGCTGGTTGCTCTTGATGCAAAAGCCAGGTTCAACCTGGTCATTTCTCTTCCTGATGATGTGTTCAAACAAGTTGAGAAAATGAAGACTGCAGAGGAGATGTGGGATACTTTATGTACCGTCTATGATGGTCCCACTATCACACTGGATAACAGGATCAACAATGTTGTTAGACAGTATGAACTCTTCTTTTCAAAGCCAAAATAGTCTCTCACAGAAACCTATACCAGGTTCACAGCTCTAATAAATGATCTCAAAGCTTTTGGGATCACTAAGGACAGCCTGACTGTGGTAAACAAATTCTTCGACATTCTGCCTGAAGAATGGAATTATTTTTCTACTATCTTAAGAAATTCAGGCACCATCAAAGGTATGGATCTTGTAAATCTTTATGGATCCTTACTAAATGATGAGCAGTCAAGGCAACATAAAAGAAATGCCTTGGAAATGTCTAAAAGAGGTGCTGGCTTAGTGGCCAGTGTGAGACAACCTGCTGGTCAAGTGTGTGATGTGTTCACACAACCTGATCAACAGGCTGATGATGAAAGGGAAGAAATGTCTGAGGAGGAAGGTTGTGAAGATCTTGCTGAATTAGATGATGAGCAAATGATTGCAATGCTTGTCAGAAAATTCAACAAGAAGAGGTTTGGTGGAAAAATGCTGCAGAAGAAATCAGGTGCCATAAAAAAGAAGGCATTTGATAAAACTAAGGCTGAGTGCTTTAAATGGGGAAAAACAGGCCATATAGCTGCTGACTGTGTGTCTAAATCTGTTGGCTCATCATCCAAACCATTCAAGACAAACAGGGACGATGGCTACAGGGTTAAGTACCTAATGGCCATGGCTAAGCTAAGGAAGTTGGAAGACTCACTGGCTTCTAACAAACAAAAGGGACTTATGGCTGAGACATGTGATTGGGTGGAATCTGACTCATCATCTAATGAAGAGGATAACAACTGTCTGATGGCCAACACTGATGTCCCCCCATTAACAAGAAACTTCAAACAAGACCTGACTGAAGCTGAGGCCCTCAGCAGCTTGGAGAACTGGAACCCAACAATGATGTATAATGTACAAAATTTTATGGCTTACAGTTCTGATGAAAAAGTAAAAATGTTTGAATATCTGCTTGTTGATCTAAAAGCTGCTATTGAGAAGCATAATGTTTTGTTGTCTGAAATCTCCAAGCTAAAAACTGATCTTGAAATAAAAACTAGTAAACTGGACAGCTTCCATAAGTTAGAAACTGAACTTGATGAATTAAGACACATCAATTCCATTTTATTAGAAGAAAAGAGAGAAACAGACACAAAACATGCCAAGCTTCAAATGATTGTTGACTCTTGGTGCCAATCTGCACAAAAAGTCAGCCATTGCATCAGTTAGATCCCTGCTCAAATCCAAACCTATCTTGGAGGGGATCTTGACAAAGCAGCTTCAATTGTTGAGATAAATAATCTGAAAAATGACTTATCCACTCTTGGTGAGCTTCCAAGTACTTTCATTCAGAAAGTAAATGGTAAGCTAGTCTCAACAAATAGCTTTGTCAGGCCTCAAAATACTGACAACTTGTGTGAAAAGGTCCAAAAACTGATGATGGAATATGTTCTCCATCAAATCAGTATGCTAAGTGCTCAGCTGGTTCACACAAGCAAAAGAAGGGAAAGCAAGCTCAAACTGCAGCTGTAGACACTAAACCTGTTAACAAAACAGGCTCTGGGTCTAAAGTTGATGGTAAGAGACTTGTTAATCCCTTTGATGCTGATCATTTTGAGAAAAAGTTTTCAAAAGGTAAGCAGCCTGCTTTCAACAGGGGTAAGTCTTATGTTGAAAGTAAATCTGCTGTGATTTCAAATAAATTTTTAAATCATAGTGGAAAATTGGTTATAAATGAAGGTAAGTCTTTCAATACCAAAAGCAGTGATTATGTTGATAGGCAACATCCATCACATCTCAGTAAGGGCAAAGGCAAAGCCATTGGTAAACCTGAGAAATTAAGGAATAAGTTTTCCAAACCTGTGGAAGGTCAAAGGCCAATAAAAATTCCTGTATTTGATATTTGTCCTCCTAAAAAGAGGGAAGAGGATACAGGAAAAGTTGTTTCCATTGTGCCTTCCACCCATAGTGTTGATTCTTCTAAAAATAGTAATAAGTTTGCTAAACCTGCTGATAAGATCAACAAAAATGATTCAGAATATGTTTCTGGAAGTACTTCTTCTAAAAAGGCCGAAAAGAGAAAATGTTATAAATATGGGAAGAAGACACATATGGCCAAAGACTGTCCTGAAACTCAAGACATGAGGCCTGTTGACTCTGCTTGTTCCAACATTGCAAAAACAAGCAGCGTGGAAGTAATATGGTCAATGAGGATAGTATCCAAGCTGATACAATCCAAATAGGGAATATTAGTGTGGATATTACTGGTCCATCAACAAATGTTGATGAGGTAGGAGAACTCATCCCTATGATGATTTCCCCTAAAAATAACTAATATTTTCTCATCACACCCTGCAGGTTAACCAACCATCCCAGGTTTCGTACTTGGACAGTGGATGCTCAGGCCACATGACTGGTTGCAAGGATCTGCTGAGTGATCTCAAGCCTGAAAAAGGACCAAAAGTCACCTTTGGTGACAATGTCCAGGGATCCACAGAAGGATATGGAACTCTTCAACCTGGTGCTGCTACATTTAAAAGAGTAGCCTATGTGTCTGGGCTGAAACACAATCTTGTAAGCATAAGTCAACTGTGTGATGCTGGCCACAAGGTTAACTTTGATGAGCACCTGGGTTACATATTGGATTCCTAAGGGAAAGTTATGCTGTGTGCACAACGGAAGAAAGGTGTATATGTTGTGGACATGAAATCTGCTGATCCTATAACTGAAACCTGCTTTATCTCCAGAAGTAATGCAGACCTAAACTGGTTATGGAAAAGAAGGTTATCACACCTGAACTTCAAGAATATCAACATACTCTGTAAGAAAGAGTTGGTAACAGGTTTGCCTTCTATAACATTTGTTAAGGATAAACTCTGGACAGCTTGTGAGAAAGGCAAGCAGAGAAAAACGTCTTTTAAATCTAAGCATAATTTCTCTATTGATACTCATCTCTTCTTAATCCACATGGACTTGTTTGGACCAGTCAGTGTCCCAAGTCTAGGACGTAAAGATACACTCTAGTAATGGTTGATGAGTTCTCCAGGTTTACATGGGTGATCTTTCTGAAGAGAAAAGGAGAGGCTGCTAGAGAAATTATTGGGTTTATCAATAAGATGGATATTCTGAACTCTGCTCAAGTTAAGCAGCTTAGAAGTAGGGATGGCAACGGGGCGGGTTCGGGGCGAGGAATGACAATCCCGTCCCCGTTTAAAAAAACCGCGGGTATTAAACGGGGATCCCCGTCGGGTACGCGAGAAAATCCGCGGGGAATCGGGTAACCCATTTATAAATCAATGATATGAAATTTAACCACATGGTTCATAAGTTAAGCTTAAAACGTCCATGTATGTTAAAATTACAATACTAATATTAAATTAAATTCGCATCCCTATCAAATGATAATAAAAAAAACATTTTTAATAAATTATATGTAAATAAATAAGTTCTTTAAATTATACATAATAATTTTGATGTATAATATATAAAATAGATAAAAATATTCATCTTTTATATATAATATATATACAATATAAATAGCATGTTATTATTAAAAAAGTAATCGGGGTATCCGGGGATTTAAACGGGTTTGTAATCGGGTATACGGGGCGGGTATTAGCAATACCTTACCCGTCCCATCCCCGTTTAACTTAATCGGGGTCGGGGAAACCCACCCCGATTAGATCGGTTTTCTGTTTTTCCCGTCGGGTTCGATTTTTATTGTCATCCCTACTTAGAAGTGATCATGGTATTGAATTCAGAAACAGTACTCTTGAGGACTTCTGTGAAGAAAGAGGGATCTCACAGAACTTTTCAGCAGTAAGAACTCCACAACAAAATGGAGTTGCTGAAAGGAGAAACAAAACTCTCATTGAAGCTGCTAGAACCATGCTGTGTGCATCAGGTTTACCTTCATCATTTTGGGCTGAAGCTGTCAACACTGCATGCTTCACTCAAAACAGATCCTTGGTGGTGAAAAGGTTCAACAAAACTCCTTATGAGTTAATCAAAGGAAGAAGGCCAAATATTAGCTATTTCCATGTGTTTGGATGTCCCTGCTTCATTCTGAATCAAAGGGATCAGCTGGCAAAATTTGAACCTAAAGCTGATGAAGGTGTGTTTGTTGGATATTCTGCTATCTCTAAAGCCTATAGAGTATACAACAACAAAAAAGGTGATAGATGAATCTATCAATGTCACATTTGAAGAATCTAGGAGTGCTTCCACCAAAGTTGTTCCTGGATCAGTTTCAGGAGAGTTCAGTTTTGATGATCTCATGCATTCCATCAATGAAAAAAAGGAGTCAAAAGCTTCCACTACACCTAGAGTGGAACCTATTAACCACAATGGACATGATGATGACTATGTTGATACACCCTGTGTGAATAAGTGTATTGACATAATTACAACATCATGTCCTGAACCAATCAATGCTAATTTTCCTGGATCCTCTGCTGATATGTTCAACAGTGGAGAGTCATGTTCAACAAGTGAACAGACTCAAGATAACAGTGTGTCTGAAAATCTTGAAAGCTGTTTAACAGGACCTGTTGAAGATGCAAATGACACAGGAAAATCTTTGTTGAGGCAAGATCCTAAGTGGATCAGGTGTCACCCCAATGATCAAATAATTGGTGACATCAACAAAGGGGTGCAATCAAGATGGGACAGCTTAGGAAACTTTTGTATGTTTTCTAGCTTTGTGTCCCTGATGATGCCTAAGAAAGTGGATGAAGCACTAAAAGATGCAAATTGGATCACAACCATGCAAGATGAGCTCAATTAGTTTGAGAGAAACAAAGTATGGAAGCTGGTCCCTCCTCCCAAAGGTAAAACAATAATTGACACTAAATGGGTCTTCAGGAACAAAATGGATGAGAAAGGTCATGTCATTAGTGTAAGGTCTACCAATGCAAGATCTATCTAGACGCGGATCCGTTAACGAGTGCGGAATCCTCGTTGACGGTTAGACGGACAACTCTCAACCAACGGAAACACGGAGACTATTAGACGCTGAACGAACGACACACGAACGATCCTACGTACTAATTCTCTCCGAAACGGGACTCACCTAGCTGATAAACTCGAGATCGCCTATTGCTTAATTCCTCACGAATTCTGCCAAAGGTCTGCTAATGATTCGAGTCTATCCCTAATTATAGACCCTGATTCGAGTCTGTTGTGGGCCAACCTCGAATCTGGCCTAAGGCCCATTCGAATCTGTCCATCTGACAGATTCGAATCTAACCTATATTCGAATCTATGGATACATTCGAATCTATCACAGATTCGAATGCCATCTTTAACTTATTCGAATCTAGCCAATACACTTAAACACTTAAGTGATGAAACTTATGTTTTAACTTATGCTTGACATAATCTTTGACCTTTATGTTAGAACTTCTTGTAATATGTTACATCAAGTTCAAACACACAATCAGTAACAGACAAACACATATTAAACATATATATCAAAATACTGGTTAACTCAGAATATTACCTAAATCATAATCGATTAGACTGCTATCGTCACACAGGGTGTACCAACAGACTCCCCCTTGACGATAGCTTCTAATTATTTACATGACATCAAATTTAAGTACTAGAGCTATATATATTACTACCTGCATATAATCCCGCATCTATACAAACTTTAACTATCTTTTGGAACTTCCTGGCTTCAGATCTCCATGGTTCAGTGAAGAAGATAGGCTGATCGTGAAGCTTCTTCAGGTCGTCCTTAGATAGGTTTATCAAATGCAGAGGATCATATACTTTCAAAATGACCTGCTCGTCTTGATCTTCCATGATAGCTTCAGCAGTGTCAATCTCTAGGTACCACCACTTCATGTTGCTCAAAACGTTCTGTGGCATTGGTTTCATAGGTACTTTCTTCAGACATTTGACTGGCTTGTACACCATTCTGGCCCAAGGTCTTCCAGTATGAGGATCTATCCTTGATCCATCCTCGACCCTTTTGCCTGTTCTCGGCTTAAGCCTCTCAAATTTGCCTGATCGCCCTTCTTTCCTTATAATTCTTTCAATAACGCTCGCGTAGGGATCATTTCCAATATTGATCAGCTCCTTCCAGGCTAACTCTTTAACTTCAATCTTGGGCAATGAATTAAAAGCTTTCAGTGTCCGCCTCAAGTATTGAAGGCCATCTCTTCTCTTCAAAATAAACAGCTGCAGTTCTATGTCAAAGAACCAGCTAATAATCCCTCCAGCAAAATTTCCAGCACCTGGATTCCTCATCTTCTTCTTCATCTTCAGCTGATCCTTCTTTTCTTCCTTCTTGAACCAAAGATTTAACAGATCAGCTCTAGATGGCTCTTTCTCAGCCTCTTCAAGGTCTTTATCTTCAGCTGAGGCTACCTTGATGTAATCAATATCAATCACATTATGATCTTGGCTTTCATACAGTTCAGTGATTGGTTGTGAATTGATAATTACTTCATTAACGTGATCATCTTCATCATCTATCACTTCATCATCAGATCTCCAGTCAGCGACGTCATCTGGAATGAACTCACCTTCTTCTAACTCTTCAATATCATCTTCAAAATCAAATTCCATCAGCTCTTCTTCAATATCTTTTAGCGCATCGATCATGTCGCTATCTAAAGTCCTTGAAGAACCAACTTCTCCTCCCGCTCCTCCTACTTCTCCCCCTATACTAGGCTCCCCCTCAGATTGAGCAGTCTGAGCAGCAGAAAAATCTACTGGCTCATTCTGTCTTTGTGGGCTGGGATCATTGCCTTGGTTGTCTTCATCATCTTCATCTCTCGGTCTCTGTGCTTCCTGATCACGGCACGATGTCTCCCCCTGAGCCTGTAGATTCTTCATTAACTGCTCAATAAGGGAGCGCATCGACCTTATCTCGGCTGACTGATCACAAACAAAGGCTTTTAGCTCTAAGTTCTCTTCCTGAACTGTGTCCACAATCTTCTTTAGATCAGCATTATGAGTCTGAATCTCGCCGACTGCCTTTGTTAGGCCTAAGATTTGGATATTTTGGAGATCGACTCGCGCTTTTAGCTGCTGAAACCTTTGATTGTCTGTGTATGAGGATGAGGTTGATGGGATGGACTGAATTGGAGTTGGAATGATTGGTGATGGGATGTATGGTTCATCGCGAGGTGGTGATGGTGGAATGTTGGTTTGAGGTTCTTGTTCTTGAGGTTGAGGGTTTTGAGATTGAGAAGTTTCTGGTTGTTCTGCGGAGACTGATGAGGATCCTTGCATGAACCTGTGACGTTTGGCCCGTTGCCTCGTCACAAGTTGAGAAACTTCGTCTTCTTCGAAATCAGACTCCTCCGATTCCCTGTCCCATCGCCTCCTAGAACTACGTTCATTAATAATCAGTCGCGAACCATAAGTTCCAATTTGAACATGAGGTTCTGTAGACACTGATTCTGGAGCTTCAACTTCGATCTCCTCCATGTCTTCTGACTCAGTTGCTGAAGATGACAAAACGTTATCAGCCTGCTCTGGCTCATAATTCTCAACATCCCTCAGCACATCTTCTTCTCCTTCTGGAGGCTCAAGTAATTCTCCCACTAATGCAGCAGCTATATCTTCATTTGCATGTGGACCCGCCTCCCAAATTTCATTTAACGTTTGGCACAATTGATCAGCTTCATTTGGGACAGTTGACGGCCCTGCTTCCTGCATTTCTGGTTGCTGACTCGAAGAAGGCCTAGACGCCTGAGACTGACTTGCAGTATCTCTTTGTCTTCGCCTTGGATCACGGGGACGAACACGAGGCTGTTCACGTCGTTGTTGTTGTTGTTGATGCGGTTGCTGTTGCTGTTGCTGTTGCTGCTGAGGCTGAACTTCTACTTCACCTGCCCAGTTGGCAATATCTGGGGCTTGAAATTCCCTATCCAGAATTGCACCAAATAGTGGTCGTGCCACCGGAACTGCTAACCTTCCTCGGTGTGAGGAACAGTCAGAGTAAATGCGCTTCTCCATAACATTAACGCTCAATGCATCGTCTGATTGTGGCAACTCAGGCAAGAAGTGCCTTATCAACATCATCACGAACCTCGGATACAAAAGGAACCTTTCTCTCTCAGGAGCCGTGATTTGATGGATAAATTCTGAGAAAAACAGCTGCGAGAAACTAAACTTCTTATTGTATACCATCGCTATCATCGCTGATTGAATCTTAGATACGATGTAGTCAAAACCAGCCTTCTTAGGCGCAAAACACACTATGAATACGTGGACTAAGAAACGCCATTGTCCTATCAACCCGCTTTTCATATACGAAGATTTTGTAACGTCCAAGCTGTATCCCATTCTCAAAAATGCTGCTTGCCTAATACTTAAAGAAAAGTCTATAGGCCCGTCCTCTTGTTCTTGGGAACCCAGCTGCAGTACTTGACGCAAAATATCAGCAGAGAAAACCAAAGGTTGTCCGGCAATTCTGGTTCTTAACACTGTCGGGGTGACAGTGCAGTCCACCTGTAAGTGATCATAAAATTGACGTACATATGAAATCACAATCGGAATATTTTCATACAACACATAACTGATCCTAGAATCCGCTAGAAAATCTAAAACTTCTCGAAATCCCTGCGCCTCAGGGATGTTATGAGCAGGATTCAGTACCATATTGTGCTTAGGAACAAAAGCACGAAGCGCCATATCTGCACAATACATAAAATTGTTAGACTTATTAAAAATCAATAAACTTGTTCAAATTCAAATTTGCTTTATTTTGTACTTTTTCAAATACCAAATCTAGCACAATTAAATTTCCACAAGTTTAATAAAATTTAAATTAGACAAAATAAATTAAGTACAGATTCGAAGGGAACAGATTCGAAGTGTCCATATTCGAGTGTAATGGACAGATTCGAAGTGTCCCTATTCGAGTCTAATGGACAGATTCGAGGATCATGGTCATCTCGAATCTAATGACAGATTCGAGAAACCCTTGAACAGATTCGAATGTCCATGAACAGACTCGAAGGGCCGTCGGCCATTGTTTCAACCAAAATCCAAGATTTTAACCTTTTTGAACTAGGTAAATCACATACTTTAGTTCAACTAAGTTCTAATCACTGATTTATGCCTTTAATTTGATATTTTATAGGTCCTAACTTAGTTATTTATGAATAACCCTATTTTGACCAATAAAACATCAAAATGTGATGTTTAAGCCTAAATTTGTGTATGAAACCACCAAAATCTTGTACAATCATGTTGCTTATACCTAGATTTGAAAGTAGAATCGACCACAAAAGCTTTAGAATCGACGAAATGTCGTTTAGTAGAAATACGATAGACTCGAGAAATTAGATTCGAAATCGCCAGTGACAGATTCGAGAAATCAGATTCGAGAACAGTGAGAAGTAAATGCCTTCACTGTGGACCTTTATATACTAACTACCTTCGAGTCTATGTGTAGATTCGAGTCTACTGACAGATTCGAGAACTTCAAATTCGAGTCTGTCTTAGATTCGAAGCTACAAACACTTAGAAAAATTTCGGAAATTTTGAAATAATTTCAACTTTTTCCAACTATTTTCTACTGTGTAGTGTAACCAGATAAACTATGCCAAATCTTTTACCCTAAGCTCAGATATTTCACGCATTGTATATTTTATCCAACTTTGAATGCACCCTCAGTAACTTTTGACCTTTTACCTAAGTAAAAACTAAACTATACTAAAATAAAATAAAATAAACTAAGGTAAAAATAAAATAAAATAAAATAAAATTTTGACTAAAAAATTTAATCTAGACTTAAGTTATAAAAATAAATTTACAAGCTAAGCTAAATACCAAACAACATATTTTTGGTGAGTATAGTCTAAGAAAGGTTCAATCAGATAGCGATGTCCGATACTAACTTTCAGTACTTAAACTTTCACACTTAGGAATTTTTTGAATTCCTTTGATTGTTTGTCGTGACATACCCACTTAGCCGATTGTTGGTATTTTACCCTGTTAAACACTCTACATTTCGGAATATCCCTTGGCCTTTTTATTTATCAGGAAATTATCTTACGTGACTCAGACATAGACATACTTTTATGATCAAGGCACACAGACAAAATTCTAACTTGTTGGTATTTGCAAACTTTCTTTAAAAGACAAACATCGGACACAGGTCTGTATTCTCATACAACAAAGTGTCTTAGTTCGACTTAAGGTTTATTTTAAAGTTAGCAGATAGCGGTGACAGGTCTGTACTGACGTACAACAAAGCGACATGTCTGCTAACTCGAATCTAAACAGAGACAACAGGTCTGTACTTACGTACAACAGAGTTGCATGTTTTCGACTCTCAGTTTTTCATGATATTTCTATTCTTTCCATTTTCAGATGTATTTGATGTTGCCATACATCCCCAGAAAGTTTGCATACCTCATTTAGACTCAATGTTTGTATGTCTTGTACATAAAAATTAAGACCGATTGGTCATACATCTAGGTTAGTGACACGCTTGACTTTTTCTAGAATATTTTATTAGCCTTGAGATTCCCTATATGTATTATGCCTACCAACACATCAAACTAAATAAAGTATAACACTTAGGATTTAGTTGCATTATGTGTGAAAGCCTAAATACTTAGAGTCTGTAACGACGGTGCTAATTTTCGTCACTTTGAACCTATGTATCTAAGACTTAACTCCTTTTCTGATATTCTCTTTTTTTTGTATTTTTGTAATTTTCTCTCTTTTTTCTTTTGTTTTTCATAGCAAAACGCATTAAACTAAGCTAATCTACTAACTTACTAAAAATAGAAACTTACTAAAAATAGAAACTTTCCTAAATTAGAAACTTTCCTAAATAGAAACTTTCCTAAATTAGCAGACTACTGTAAAAAGAAAGAAATATAACAACTATAAAAGGAAATAAAATACTACTAAGGTCAATTTACTCTGGGTTGCGCATTCCATTAAGTTGAATTAAATACTCAAATCGTGACTTATCAAACGCTTTGGTAAATAAATCAGCATTATTATCTTCAGTTGCCACCTTTACCAGTTTGATTAAGTTCTTTTCAGCACAATCACGAATAAAATGATGTCTTATGTCTATGTGCTTTGTTTTACTGTGTTTAACTGGATTATTTGTTATAGCAATTGTAGATTGATTGTCTATCCTAATTGGAGTTTGAGTATAAGCCAAACCGTAATCCCGCAATTGTTGTTGTATCCACAAAACCTGTGAACAGCAACTACCAGCAGCAACATACTCGGCCTCGCACGTTGACACGGCTACCGATGTTTGTTTCTTGCATTGCCAGGACACCAATCTCCCTCCTAGGAACTGACAACCTCCAGTTGTAGATTTGCGCGTCAAGCTGCATCCTCCGTAGTCAGAATCTGTGAACGCTTCCAACTCTAGATCTCCCTCCGCGTGATACCAAAGTCCCAGCTTCGGTTTCGACTTGAGGTATCGTAGAATCCGCTTCACAGCTTTCATATGCATCTCCTTCGGATTCGCTTGAAACCTAGCACAAATACAAACAGCAAACATAATGTCAGGTCTTGAAGCAGTTAAATACATAAGTGACCCAATCATTGCCCGATATAAAGTCGGATCCACATCGGAATCACTTTCAGTACCCGGCCCGAGATTGTGATTCACTTGAATCGGCGTGCTGAAGTGGGCAGTCAACTTTGTTCCTTCCATCCCAAACCGTTCCAATATGTCATAGACATACTTGGTCTGATGGATAAACATGCCTTCCTTCTTCTGGTCAACTTGTAACCCCAAAAAGAAATTCAACTCCCCCATAGCACTCATCTCGAACTTAGACTTCATAACCTTCTCGAAATCTTTGCACATCTGTTCGTCTGATGATCCAAAAATGATATCATCTACGTACACTTGTACCAAGATAAAATGATCTCCTTTTCTCTTCACAAATAGAGTACTATCTATCCTACCCCTCTCAAAGCCATTTTCTAAAAGATGGTTGGATAGAGTCTCATACCATGCCCTAGGTGCCTGATGTAATCCATAAAGAGCCTTATCTAATCGATATACTCTATCAGGATATTTAGGATCTGTAAACCCGGGCGGCTGTTCTACATACACCAACTCCTTCACTTTCCAGTACAGGAAAGCACTCTTAACATCCAGTTGATATACTTTAAAGCCTTTGAAGGAGGCAAACGCTAAAAACAACCTAATTGCTTCTAACCTTGCTACTGGTGCAAAAACTTCGTTGTAATCGATTCCCTCCTCTTGGTTGAAACCCTTTACAACTAATCTCGCCTTGTTGCGCGTGACTATCCCCCGATCGTCTCTTTTGCACTTAAAAACCCATTTGGTTCCTATTGCAATCTCCCCTCGAGGTAACGGAACTAACTCCCATACTTCTAGTTTCCTAAATTGTGAAAGTTCTTCCTGCATCGCTTCAACCCAGGAGTTGTCCTTAAGTGCCATTTGCACATTTTTGGGCTCTACTTGCGATATGAAACACGAATATAGACATGTATGATATGCCTCGGAGTCGTTTATCATCGACAACAACACAGTGTTGTTATTTACACTACTCCGAGTCCTCACACCCTCGTTAGGATTTCCTATGATGCTATCTATAGGATGGTTCTTGTTAATCCTAGAGGTCTCTATTTCGTCTACCCTTAGATTATCTCCTAAGTTGGATCCTATTTCACCTAAAGGGGGAACAGGCTCAGCTTCCACATTCTCTTCCTCACGGACGTTTTCCTCAGAGGCAGAACTTGATGCTTGAGTCTGATTCTCAGTGTTAGGATCTTCTGGATTTGCAACTTCTGGAGACCCATCTACAGTCGCAGTAGGCTCGGACGTAGATTCGAACGTGGTCCTTGGAAAAATATGGCCATCGTCATTTAGGTGCAACGTCGCCATGTCTTTATCGATTGTACCTGCAGTATCATCCAAAGGAATGTTAAATGACTCAAATAACTTATCATAGTCAAATATCCATTCCGGACCAGTTTGGGGTTCATGTGTATAACTTGTGACTTCAATATTATACACAATCTCCACAGTACCACTCTTTTTGTTAAAAACCCGTTTGTTTGGTGAGTTTGGCACATAACCTAGGAAGTATCCTTCGTCAGCCTTTTCACCAAACTTCGGTTGATGTTTTGTTCTTAAAAGTGTACATGGTACTCCAAACGGTTCGAATCCAGTTAAGTTAGGTGGCCGTTTATTCAAAATTTCATAACATGTTTTGTTCAATGATTTGACTGTAAGGACTCTATTTAAAGTATGGCACGCGGTATTCACTGCCTCCCCCCAAAACGTGGTAGGAAGCTTTGAATCCGAAAGCATAGTCCTTGCAGCCTCAATCAATGTTCTGTTTTTACGTTCGGCCACCCCATTCTGTTGTGGTTCATATGGTGCACTGAATTGATGCACGATGCCCTTTGATAGGCAATATACACCAATTACAGAGTTTTTAAATTCAGTCCCATTATCACTACGTATATTTTTAACCCTTGTTCCGTAGGAATTCTCCACTTGGTCTAAGAACCCGATGAGCTTTGTAGCCGTCTCGTCCTTCGTACCTAAAAAGAAAACCCAAGAAAACCGTGAGTAATCGTCAGTGATAACTAAGCAAAACCAACTACCTCCTATACTCCTTTTGTTGATAGGGCCGAAAAGGTCCATATGCAACAAATCGAATGTCGAGGTTATGGAGTTCAGCTTCTTGGACTTGTGTGTCTTTTTATGTTGCTTGCCCTTCATGCACGGTAGACACTTGTTTTCAAATTGAAAGCTCTTCAGAGGCACACCTTGCACCAAACCATTCTTCGTTATGTAGTTCATTTTCCTTAGGTGCAAGTGAGCCATGCGTCTGTGCCACAAAACCGATTCCGTCTCCGAAGCTTTTGATAGTAAGCAGATCGGACCCATCGAATTATCTGGCTTGTTCATATCGAGCATGTACAAGTCATTCTTCCTTGGAGCCCGCATCAATATCCAATCTTCAGGTATTTTGAATCCCGGCTTTAGCACTAACGCCTCAGTGTCAGTAAATAACACCGAGTTCTTCTTATCACAGATTTGAGATACACTAATGAGATTATGAACCAGTTTATCAACGTGATAAACTTGATCCAATGTAATCGTCCCATTAGTGACTTCTCCAGTTCCAGTGATATTTCCTCCTTTGTTGCCCGCGAATGATACAAATCCCCTATTACCCCCCTTGAAGTCTGTGAGAAGACTTCTTTCCCCCGTCATGTGCCTGGAGCAACCACTGTCGACGAACCACTTGTTGTTTGGACCGGTAGTTATCTCCTGCACATGAAAGAAAATAGGTTAGTTATCACGGGGAACCCAAGCCATGACTGACTTGGTAATACCATTCTCGTCCACATACGTGAACTCTTTCAAGTACCCATCTCGCCTTTCAGGTGACTTGGGCCTTTGAACTGAATTCTGTTGTGGTGCCGAGTGATTTAGATTCACTCTTTGCCTTTGAGTAGGCATTTGTTGTGGTGCTCTAGAATAAGTCTTATTATAATGCATTTCAGACTGTGATCCCTGAGCTTTTACCGGAACATATTGTCTAACAGGAGTATGTGACCTAACTGGAGTGTGTGACCTGCTAGGTGTGGTGCTCCTATAGACTTGTTGAGGTGCTGACCTAGATTGATTAAAGACACGATTCGGTGAATTTGTCCTAACCACTTCTTTTGGTCCAACCTTAACCGGTGTTTGTTTCACAACAGGTTTTGGTGCGACCTGCACAGTTTTCTCGGTACTCTGAGAACTACTAGTGCTCGCCACACTTGGTGAGGGCTTAACAGGTGTTGGATTCACTGTCTTAGGTGTAACATCAGCTTTCCTATTTGGACAGTGAGAAGCAACATGCCCTTTCTCGTGACATCTAAAGCAAGACATCTTATCCATGGACTTTTTGGTTGGTCCCTTAGATCTAGGTGTCTCACTAGTGTCTATTACCTTTGGTACATCTATAGTGTCTGTCTCTTCGACCTGGTCAGCCCATGAAATTTTCTGTGTTCCTGCAGGTGTTTCACTGGAGGAAGACACAAATTTCACTTTCTTGACCTTGACGGTTGAGTCAGTCACCTTAGGTGTATTTTCAACTGTAGGCTCAGGTGTAGGTTCAGGTAGGTCCTCTAAAACTACTGACTTGTCAGTTTTCTCCTGAGGCTGAGGCACATAGTTATCATTGAAAGGTGGAGGAATTTCGTGAAAACCTAGACCTACAGGCTTCTTAGACTGTCTTTGGGCATCTAAGACTTTTCCTAGGTTTAGGCTCGAATTCCTAAACTTTTCCAGCTTGCTATTTGCCTCGGCTACCTTAACCTTGGTCTCGGCTAGCTCTATTTCCTTGTCTTTCAGACTTTTGGTCAAGGCCTCTACGTGCTCATACATAAGTTCTATCCTAACACACTGCTCACTCAGTTTGTCTTTTAGAACGATTACATCTTGAGCATCAGCCTTAAGCTTTTCTTTTAAATCTTGTTTTATATCATTTAGGCTAGCATTTTCTATTTTTAAGTTTTCATTTTGAGCAGCTATGGTCTTATGTGAGTCTAAGACTAGATTTAACCTATCGTTAGAACTAGCGTCAAGAAACCTAGAATGTATCTGATGAACACGAAGAACACCACGAACACTCCGCTGGCTCTGATACCACTTGGAAGGTCTACCAATGCAAGATCTATCTAGACGCGGATCCGTTAACGAGTGCGGAATCCTCGTTGACGGTTAGACGGACAACTCTCAACCAACGGAAACACGGAGACTATTAGACGCTGAACGAACGACACACGAACGATCCTACGTACTAATTCTCTCCGAAACGGGACTCACCTAGCTGATAAACTCGAGATCGCCTATTGCTTAATTCCTCACGAATTCTGCCAAAGGTCTGCTAATGATTCGAGTCTATCCCTAATTATAGACCCTGATTCGAGTCTGTTGTGGGCCAACCTCGAATCTGGCCTAAGGCCCATTCGAATCTGTCCATCTGACAGATTCGAATCTAACCTATATTCGAATCTATGGATACATTCGAATCTATCACAGATTCGAATGCCATCTTTAACTTATTCGAATCTAGCCAATACACTTAAACACTTAAGTGATGAAACTTATGTTTTAACTTATGCTTGACATAATCTTTGACCTTTATGTTTGAACTTCTTGTAATATGTTACATCAAGTTCAAACACACAATCAGTAACAGACAAACACATATTAAACATATATATCAAAATACTGGTTAACTCAGAATATTACCTAAATCATAATCGATTAGACTGCTATCGTCACACAGGGTGTACCAACAATTAGAAATAAGGCAAGACTGGTTGCTCAAGGCTACAGACAGGAAGAATGCATTGACTATGATGAAACATTTGCTCCAGTGGCCAGGTTAGAGGCAATTCGTTTGTTTCTAGCCTATGCTGCCCACAAGAGCATGAAGGTATTTCAAATGGATGTGAAGAGTGCATTTTTGAATGACAAGCTGCAAGAAGAAGTATATGTCAAGCAGCCTCCAGGTTTTGAAAACGAACATCACCCAGGTTTTGTCTACAAGTTGGACAAAGCCCTCTATGGTCTAAAATAAGCCCCTAGAGCCTAGTATGACACTCTAACTGATTACCTTATAAGCAATGGTTATTCCAGATGTAAAGTGGATACCACATTGTTCATTAAGAAGGTGAAGTCTTTATTATGCTTGTTCAAATGTATGTGGATGACATAATATTTGGTTCTACTAATGAGCAACTATGCAAGAATTTTTCACTACTCATGAAATCTAAATATGAAATGAGTATGATGGGAGAACTTACTTTCTTTCTAGGATTACAGGTTAAACAAACGTCTAATGAAATTTTTATAAATCAAAGAAAGTACACTTTAGATCTTTTGAAAAAGTTTAAATTTGATCAAAGTTCTCCTATCAAAACCCCAATGTTAACCAATGTAAAATTGGATGCTGATGCCAGTGGCAAAACTGTTTCTGTAACAGCTTACAGAGGCATGATTGGGAGCTTGCTGTACTTCACTACTTGTAGACCATATATTATGTTTGCTACCTGTTTATGTGCTAGGTTTCAAGCTGATCCTAAGGAATCACATCTAGCTGCTATAAAAAGAATCTTCAGATACCTTAAGGGTACACCAGGTTTGGGTCTTTGCTATCCCAAAGACTCAAGTCTTGAGCTAACAGGTTATTCAGATTCTGATTTTGCAGGATGCAGGCTAGACAGGAAAATCACAACAGGTGGATGTCAACTCCTTGGTGGTAAGTTGATCAGTTGGTGTAGCAAGAAGCAGATTTTAGTTTCTACTTCTACTGCTGAAGCTGAGTATATTGCTGCTGGAAGCTGCTGTGAGCAGATTCTATAAATGCAACATCAACTTGAAGACTATGGGCTTGTATATAGGAAACTCCTATTTAGTGTGATAATACAAGTGCCATAGCTATATCCAACAATCCAGTATTTCATTCCAGAACAAAGCATATAGAAGTCAGACATCACTTTATCAGAGACCACATCCAGAAAGGTAATGTGGAGGTAAGTTTTATTTCCACAGATATCATATGTCTCAAACTGCTCAAGTTTCTCAGAACAGCTTAGATAGAACAGGCTTTGCATGCTTTTGTCCTTAGCCAATTTCTGAAACTTGGACAACTTAGACGTATAACAGGTTTGACCAAATCAGTTGTTACTTCAAACCTATTCAGTTGAACAAACTTCCCAACCTGCTCGCTCTCTCAATCTGTCATACAAGACATTTTCTTGTAACCTGATCATCTATTGAACATAACCTGTTCTTATATAACTGGACAGGTTGAGTAAACAGCTTGAGGAATGAACAGTTTGTGATAAACCCTGCTCATCACAGGTTTGATCAACAACTTAGAACATCAGCTTTAATTAACTTTCTTCATAATTAAGTTACTTAATTTTTGTATTTATCTAACTTAATTACTGCGGATAATGTGTGTTAACGTGTGTTAGTGACTAAAAAGGGTTCAAGTGGTCTGACAACCGTTCTGACATGGGCAACCGTTCCGTTTTCCGTTATAGAATATTTCAAATCAACCGCCTAAACCTTTCTCTCTCATACCAACTCACATTCGAATCCTATAAATACCCCCTTCTACTATTTCATCTTCGTCTTCCTCTACTGCTACCATAACTACCGAAAGAACCCTAAATCGACTAAGTGTCCAGTACTCGTATTTCCACTACTCCAAAAATGGCTCACCAAAACAACCCTTTGCTTCCAGTGTTCGTTGGTAAGGATGTTGAGAAACACTCCTCTGTTACCACGATGCTAACCCTGAAACCCACAACTACATTGCAAACCTAACCATTCCCAAAAACTATGTGGGGAAAGGTTATGAAAATATGGTGGAGTTTCTGAAGGTTCATCCCCTACACTATGCCATGACTGCATCTCCTGGTGTCCTGTACCAAGAGATGGGACTCAGACCATTGAGATAACTACTGATCTCATCAGGGAGGTTCTTCATATTCCTGTGGCTGAAACATATGACCAGCCACAGCCTGAGAATGATCAGATGGGAAATTTGCTACGTTTCTGTGGTGTAGCAGAACCCAAGGTTGGAGCCACTCTGTTCAGAAGGGACTTATCACCGACCTACAACTTTCTATTTGCCTCTGTGGTGATGTGCTTCAGCATCAAAGTTGGTTCTTTTGATCAGCTTAGCCGTGATGAATCCCAATAGTCCTTCAGCTTGTGGATGGGACTACACTGAAAATGGCTCTGTGGATTTTTGTGAATTTGAGGAACCTGGTACAGCAGGAAACACGTCCAACTGCTATTCGATACCCAAGGTTTTTGAGCCTCATATTCAAGCATGTTTGTGGTGAGCATCTCTATAACTCTCAGCCTATGTTACTTACTGCTGCATTCCCAGTAATTGGGAATAGAGTTTTCTACACCCCTGTTCTTCCCAATGAACCTCCTCTCTCTACACCTATGAGGAGGTTGCTTGGCATGGTGGAAGGACCTTCTGATGTGAGGGTGGATCCAGTGACTGCTCCCCAAAGAAAATCCAAATCCAGGCCCAAAGTTGTCAAAAGGGTCCTGGAATCGACTCAAGCTGAGCCTGTCCGCAAGAAGGCTAAAACAGCTAAGTCCAAGTCTGCCCCTTCAGTCTCCGTAGTTGAGGGGGAGCAGACTTCTCACCCTGGTTCATATGTTGAACCTGAAGCCTTTGTGGCTGGTACCTCTATGGCACCTGAGACTATGAAACAGGCCAACCCTCCTGTTTCTGACCCAGTCTCACCACCAGTCCAAACACAACTCCCTGCTACTTCTCCTCAATCCCCTACAATGTCACAATACTCAAGGAGAAAATCATTAGCTAGGAAGAAACCACCTACCCAAACTAGCCCCTCTGGCTCCTTTCAACAGGAGTCAGTTGACAAAGATGCAACCAATGTTGCCTCTCCTATTTTGGGAGAAGGTCCAGCATCTTTGGAGCAGGCTTCACTCCACCCTGATTCCACCCAGAGTTAGCCTAGACCCTCTAGTTCCTCCCAACAGGAACCAGTTGTACATATGGATACTACCACATCTACTATCCCAGCCTCCCAACAGGCTGAGGATATTGAAAGACAGGAGTTCACTCCACTCCACACTGAGTCCAGACAGTCTCCACCTCATATTTCTCTAACACAACCTGAGTCTGCACGAGGCGCCAAACCTACTGGAAAAGACCATCCAATAGATTAGCTCCTAGTGATGCAGCTGCTGTACACCAAACAGCTGCTGAAGGACCAACCTCCCAAGCTGTTGAACCATAGGGAACAGAGCATCCCTCTGGTGAAGCTGCCCCTCACATACAAACTCCATCAGCAGGTTTCACCACTACTGATGTTGAAATGCACATCCCATCTTCCCATGAAGAGGTGCCTATAAACCAAGGCACTGCTGAGGGAACCACCCAAGGTCTTGATGAAGGTGTTGCAACACAAGCAGCATCTGAAAGGCCACCATCTCCTACCCCTTCTCCTTATGTAGCAGATATAGCCACTGTTGAAGGATCCATTAAACCTTCCAAGCTGGGCCATCTCACCTATGCCTAGGCTATGGAACTTCTCTCCAAAGTATCCCTACATTCCCCCACAAATCCTCAAACACCTGCCTCATCCTCATCTCATTCTCATTCTTCACCATCCACACAATCAAAACAGTCCGCCCATACTCCTCCATCCCCCAAAGATCTTTCTTTGAAGGATCAGCTCTCTTTGCTGACCAACAAAGTTGGTTCTTTGGAAAATTACATGACCTCCCTACCATCCATCATCTCAGACTCTATGTCTGCACAGCTAAAAGGATTCTTTGATTTGTTCAAGAATTCCTTTCCAATCCCTCCTCAAGCTGATCAATCCTCAAAGCTGCTTGCACTCAGCAGGATTCTATGTCCTCCATGGCAGCTGTCTCTTAACAGCTGTCCACTCTCCTAAACACTTGCACAACTACCCTTCCTTCCACCTTTGCCAGCTTAAACACTTTAATAGTCTCTCTATCCAATTCTGTGTCATCAAACCTTGATGATGTGCAAGACTCCCTTGAACTACATCTTGCACAACTTCAGACAAGTAAAACCTCTCTAAGCTGTCCTCAATTGCTGCTTCTTAATCTACCTCTCTTCAGACCTACCTTACCCAGCTTGCAGAGGTCAAGGAAAACCTGGCTTTCTTAGTGCATAGCCTGGTTGGCCCCAAACCTGCTGCCAAAACTGCTGCTACGCCTGCTGAATTTGTTTCTCTAGACAGACCACATGTTTAAGGCTATGTGCCATCTCCTTCAAAGGGGGAGAAATTATATGCCTCAAAGACCAAGTCTAATGGGAAGAAATCTTCTTCTCCTTCTAACGAGAAATCAACATTTGTTGGTCAAGCAGCAGGTGTATCACAAACAGGTCCCACTGAGGATGTCTCCCATCAAACTGAAGCTGCTCAGCCTACTTAGGCTGGATCTCTAAACCCTGCACAATCTAAGGGGGAGGAATCTATTCCTGGGGATAGGCCAAGCTGAATGTTACATCTGATACTGCAACAAGAAGAAGAAGAAGAAGAGGAAGAGGATCCTGAAGCTGCTCCAACTACAACAGCTAAAAGAAAGAAGAAAGCATATGTAGACCCTGACTACCTAAAAGCTACACAACTGAAGTTTGACAAGGCCAGAGCTAAAGAAATGGGTGTCTCTATGGAGAAGTATTATGAATACAGAGATGAACAGCTCCAAGCCCTTGAAAAACTAACGAAAGAAGAAGCCTCTGCCAAAGCTGCAAGAACCTTTGCGTTGAAGGAGGCAAGTAAAATTAAAACGCCTTCTTTGGATGTCCAAAGAAAATTGCTAGGGGCTGCTAGAGAGTCAGTGGTTGAAAAGGAACAGGGTGCTCAGGTCTCTGTGACCAAGTCTAAGCAAGCATCCTCCTCCGAAAGAGCCCAGATTCACTTTGACAACCTGGCAAGGAAAAAGTTCTTTGATGTTGCAGACAGAAGACTTGCCAGGGAACCAATTGTCAAAGTTGTTCCCATTTCAAGAAAAGGCAAACAGTGGAAGTTACAGATAACCAGAATGGGTGCTGAAGGTCCAGAACTGGAAGCATATGAACACACTAATGTTGCACAAATGGGATTCAGAGGATGGGTAGAGTTGGCAGTTGCCCTGAGCCAGTCTAAGTCTGAAACTGCTAAGACTATCAGGGCATATGTCAAAAAGTTAATGGAAAGAGTGAAGGTTCTTTGCCTGATCACAGAAGAACAAATCAAGGGTACCTCAGTGGCTACACCCAAGATAAAGGCCAAGAGAAGGAGAAAGGATACAAAGCTGGAAGAGCTCCTGATAAGGATTTACCAAGGTGATGTAGCCGTGGAAATCAAAGGAGTAGATCACAGTCTGCCCAAGGGAGTAGAACCTGAGGATGATAAGCTGATTGAAGAACCTGAGCTGGGGGTATTTTTTGTAGATCCCCTTACAAAGAAAAAGTGTTTCCGGAGGGCATCAGATCTGCACAAGGTTGGTCTTAAACAGCTCATTGCCTTTAGACTTGCTAACTCCTTTAGGCAATCTATAAAATGGAGAGCAGCTATCTGGGATCAGCTCATGGGTTTTTATGAGAGAGGAGAGCTTCAACATCCCAGCTTCATGTTCCTAAGAGTTGAAATGGAGGAAATGGATGAAACCAGGGAACAGCTCGAAGAGATGTTCGAAGAAGGAGTGCCACCACAGCCTTGAAGTCCATATACTACTTGAGTAGATGAAGAATGGAAGCTGCCCATCAGTTGGACAGTCTTACCATTACTTGCTCCCATCATCAACAGTCCAACATGTTGAAATTTTATGTACATTAGTTGTAACTTTTACTTTACATTAGTTGTAATCTACATTAGTACATTAGTTGTACTCTTGTAAAAACATGTGTTGTTCCTGTAAGCAAAATCAGTATATATAAACTGATCCTTTACTTTACCTTAGTGTTGTAATTTCATTTCAGCAAGTGTATTGTAAAAATATATAGTGATTATTGATAAAATCAGATTAGACTGATTATTGCAAATTGGGGAGATTGTTAGGCATAAAAAGGCCTCAGTTAAACCTGCTCTACATCTTAGGGGGAGATTTTTAATCAAACGTGTTTGATGCACTTGAAAGTATAATTTAAGGCCTGTTAATGCCTTATTGAAACCTGAAAAGTGATTTGCAATATAAGTCAAACTTGTTTACCCTGTTGCATTTGTTGCAACTAAGTCAGATTGCCCAAGCTGTTCATTCTGTTGAACAGGCTGGACATAAACTGTCTACGCTGCTTTATTCTGTTGAGCAGCTTGGACAAATTCTAAGTGTTATGTTCTTTGTGAACAGGCTAAGCACTTTATGGAATATGTTTCTAAGTCCTCATGTATTGTTTTGGACTACAAGATCAGTTTACAAAGTTGAAGACAAAGTGGAAAACAGAAGATGCAAACGCTGCCTACGCTGTTCTGTTACATGAAGACAAAGTGGATATTTGAAATGGGTGACAGACCATTTCTTATATCAAAATGGCCTTAACAAAAGAAGAAAGATTCAAAGTTGACATTCCTGTTTTTGGTTAAAGCCTTCTGCAATAGAGACAAAAAGAAAAAGACAAAGATTCTGCCACATGAAGACAAGTCTGCTTTATCAGAATGTGCAGAAAAGTTGCTTTGTCTTTTTGGAAAGACATCCCACTATCTCATCGTCCAATGAAGAAGCTTCACTGAGATTCTCAGTGAGAGTATAAAAGGAAGCTTCTAAGGATTGTGAGATAACTAAGAGTGAGAAATTCAGATCGTGCATAGAAGTGTGTTTTTCCATGCATGCAAGTCTGCTTGAATAAAAACAGTAACGTGTGTCCAAGCTTTTCTTATTCAAGCGGTCCATTTGTGTACTGTAAACAGTGAGTTCATCTTAATGAGTGTTTTCATTGTATGTAGTCTGGGTGTGTCCTAGACTAGTTAAACATCTGTTGTATCTGTCATCTCGGCTTGAACCTTTCCGCAATCAAGCTTGTTTGTAATTAACACTTGTTAATAATATACACAAACATTGAGAAAAGAGTGTTGAGTTTTAATTCGCTGTATTCCTCCCCCCCCCACCGTCTACAGCTTAGAACAATACACTAGGGAAACCTTTTGGTACCTACAATATATATATATATATATATATATATATATATATATATATATATATATATATATATATATATATATATATACATGTAACACCCCTCCCGATCCCAGAACAGAGACACGTAAGCCCAATCCCGACACGTATCAATCCACGAAACGGGATGTAATTGGACCAACCCAATATTAATTAAATATTTATCCACTAAAATAAATCCACGTACCAGGTCCAAAAGACAGATGTTACAAATCCTCCCCTCTTAAAGAGATTCCGTTCCGGAATCTAACTCGAACTCGGGAATAGCTGAGGATATTTCTATCGCATCTCTGATTCGGGCTCCCAGGTGGCGTTGGTACCGTTATGGTGTCTCCACTGAACGAGTACCAATGCAATCTCTTTGTTCCTCAGCTTCTTGATCTTTCTGTCGGTAATGGCCTCGGGCTGCTCCACATAACGCAGCTGATCATCGACTGTAATCTCGGATAATGGCACATACTGATCAACTTTAGCCAGACACTTCCGGAGATGACTCACGTGAAAGGTATCGTGCACACCGACTAACTATAGAGACAATCACAGTCGGTAGGCCTGATCCCGGACTCTATCAATGATCTCGAATGGCCCCATATATCGCGTACTTAGCTTCCCACGATGTCTGAACCGGATGACCCCTTTCCACGGAGACACCTTAAGCAAAACGCAGTCCCCAACCAGAAACTCTAACTCTTTCAAACAGCGATCGGCATAGATCTTTTCCCGGCTCTGGGCGACCTTCATAAGCTCCCGAATCACAGCCACCTTATCACTGGTCTCTTGTAACAGCTCCGACCCGCTAATAGGTGGCTCACCGACCTCGCCCCAACACACAGGGGTCAGGCACTTGCGCCCATACAGTACCTCAAACGGAGCCATTTTAATCATGGCGTGATAGCTGATATTATAGGCGAACTCGACCAATGGCAAATGCACGTCCCAACTGCCACTGAAGTCGATAGCACACACTCACAACATATCCTCGAGAGTCTGATTGGTACGCTCGGTCTGGCCGTCAGTCTGCGGTCTGTACGCCGTGCTTCGCTGAACTCTGGTGCCCAATTCCCGCTGGAAACTCTGCCAGAATCGAGACGTAAACCGCGTATCTCTGTCGGAAGTAAACAACATCGGAATCCCATGCCGTGATACCACCTCATTAATATATAGTCTCGCTAACTGATCCATGGTGATAGTACCCCGGACGGCTAAGAAATGTGCACTCTTCTTTAGTCGATCCACTATTACCCAGATCATGTCGTTCCCGCGGACTGTGCGTGGAAGTCTCACAATGAAATCCATCGTAATGTGGTACCACTTCCACTCGGGGATCTCTAACGGCTGAAGATGACCGTGCGGTTTCTGATGCTCGGCCTTGACCCTCAGACAGGTCATACACTGTTCAACATACCGGCCCACATCCCTTTTCATCCCCGGCCAGCAGTAGAAGTCACGAAGGTCATGGTACATCTTAGTACTCCCTGGATGAACAGACAATCTCGATCTGGGTGACTCATCAAGAATCAACTGCCACAGATTCCCAACCCTCGGAACCCAATCCCTATCATGAAACAAATACAACTCATGCTCGTCCCTGATCAACGTCACAAGCTGCCCTGTCAGACGCTCCCGCTTCACATTATCCCCTCGCAAGCCCTCCTGCTGTGCTAATCTCAGACTGTCCGTCAATGTCGAGGTAATCTTAAGCCTCGAGGCTCTGGAAATCACAGTCTGGACGCATGCCCTACGGCTCAACGTGTCAGCTACCACATTAGCCCGACCGGGGTGGTATCGAATCTCACAATCATAGTCCTTAAGAAACTCAAGGCTACGCCGCTGCCGCGTGTTCAACTCCTTTTGATTGAACAGATACTAAAGGCTCTTATGGTCGGTATACACAATAAACTGAGACCCATACAGATAATGCCTCGAAATCATCAACGTGAACACAATGGCGTCTAACTCTAAATCATGCATAGTATGGTTCTCCTCATAAGTCTTCAGCTGGCGCGAAGCATACGCGATCACTTTCCCTCGCTGCATTAAAACACATCCCATCCCCGATCCTGAAGCATCACAATAAACCACGAGGTCAACGGTACCCTCTGGTAAAGCTAACACTGGAGCCTGACACAATCGGGTTTTCAACTCTCTGAATGCACACTCCTGATCCTCGGGCCACTCAAACGGTACGGACTGTCGTGTCAGCCTCGTCAACGGCAAGGAAATCCTCGAAAAGTCCTGGATAAAGCGTCGATAGTACCCGGCAAGACCCAGAAAGCTATGAATCTCTGGCACTGACTTCGGTGGCTCCCAACCCATCACTGCTTCAATTATGGCCGGATCCACTTTTATACCCTCTGCATTGACCATATGCCCCAAAAACGGTACCTCACTCAACCAAAACTCACATTTGGATATCTTCGCGTACAATCTCTCTTTGCGGAGCACAGCCAAAATCTCTCGGAGGTGCTGCTCGTGGTCTCTAGCGCTCCTTGAGTAGATTAGGATGTCATCGATGAACACGATCACGAATCTATCCAACATAGTTCTACACACCCTGTTCATCAAATCCATGAAAGTCGCGGGCGCGTTAGTCAAACCGAATGGCATCACAAGGAACTCGTAATGCCCATAACGAGTCCGGAACGCTGTCTTCGGCACATCCTCGTCTCTGACCCTCAACTGGTGAAACCGAGATCGCAAGTCATCTTAGAGAAGAAGCTCGACCCCTGGAGCTGATAAAAAAAAATCTTCGATACGTGGGAGCGGATAACGATTCTTCACAGTCACTTTATTCAACTCCCTATAGTCGATACACATCCGCATGCTGCTGTCCTTCTTTTTCACAAACAACACACTCGCCCCAAGGTGACGAACTAGGACGGATAAAACCACGATCTAACAGCTCCTGTAACTGAGACATCAACTCTCGCATCTCTGTCGGTGCCGGCCTATAAGGCATCTTAGCAATCAGCACCGCTCCAGAAACAAGATCTATACGGAACTCCACTTGGCTTTCTGGCGGTAACCCAGACAACTCCTCTGGGAATACCTCAGGGAACTCACGGATCACAGGATTATCCTCTAAGGTCTTCTTTTCCTTCCTCGCGTCAATCCCATAAGCTAGGAAGGTCTCGCATCCATTAGATACATATCTCTGGGCCCTGGCTATAGACACAATCCCGATCTCGCCCTTACGACGTTCCCCGTACACTGTAACATAGCACACTAAATATCAGTCCGTCTGGCAGTCAGCCAGTCTGTTGGGAAATATTCTAAGTAGTTCAAACTGTTAGTTAGACTTCTCAGACTATTAGTAGAATTTCTTTGTAAATATAAAGTTCATGCTGTTAGTTGAAGAAACTCGAGCTGCTAGTACAAAAGTTCATGCTGCCAGAGCATTTCACTCAAACTGTCCTGCTCAAGCTGCTAAGTGTTTCAAGCTGCTCAACGGTTTCATAAACAGAAAGTGCTGATATTCAGGAAGAAATATCTACATGAAGATTCCAGCATATCTACTATCAGAGAAGTCAGAGTCCTTCAAGGAAACAAATCAAGAAGCATTATAAATACATAGAATAGGTCTTTCTATTGTATAGGAGTTTTCTGCGTATTCAAGATTGTAATTGCTTTTTGTTTGAGTTTTTCATAAGCCTCTAAGGTTGTAAAACCCTAAGAACAATTTGTGTTCTTCGTCTAATCAAACAGATTAGAGGTGATTGTAATCATTGAAGTCAGCAATACAAGCAATTTTGATTTACTTATTTATGTTTATCTGTTATAAGTTCTAAAAGCTTTTGTTAAAATAATTGAATGTTATTCCGCAAACTTCCCAATTAAAGTTTGATTCAAAGCAAGATTATTGATTTATACTCTGATAAATTCAAATTAGTTAGTCTTGGTTAGTGAAGTTAAGATCCTGACAAGTGGTATCAGAGCCACAGGTCGTTCTTTGTTTTTCAAAGTCGAAAGCTTTCTTTTAAATTTTTAAATCTTTTGCAATGGAATTTGATAATAGCAGCAGTGGATCTGGGCAAGGACTCAAAGTGCCTTTGCTCAAGCCCACTGAGTTTGAGATGTGGAAACTCAGGATTCAACAGCATATTCAATTCATTGATTATGCCATATGGGAAGCTGTTGAATTCCCTCCTGTAGTTGATCCAGAACTTGATGATGAGGGAAAAACAAGTCAAAACTCCTTCAAAAACTGAACTTGAAAGAAAGGCTAGAATGAATGAAGTGAAAGCTCTTACACTTTTACAAATAGCCATTCCTAATGCTTATCAACATCATTTCAAAAAGTTTTATACTGCTCATTCTCTTTGGAATGCTTTAGTGAAAAGATTTGCTGGGAATGCCAGTACCAAGAGAAATCAAAAGGATCTTTTAAAACAGCAGTATGAGAAATTTTCTGGTGGCAAGAATGAAAACCTTACTCAAATCTTTGACAGGTTCAACAAACTGATAAGTGAACTGGAAAGTGCAAAAGTCAGCCTGGATCAAGATGAGGTCAACAGAAAGTTTCTCAGATCTCTAGGAGAAGAATGGACAGTTTATGCTGCTCAATGGAGAACAAAAGACACTCTTGATGAAATAGAACTGGATGATCTGTACAATAGTCTAAGAGTGTTTGAGACTGAGATTGACACTAAAAAGAAATCTCTCTCTTATAATCACAATACTGCACTTATGTCATCAGAAAAATCTAATTGCAGTGATTCCCTTTCAGGTGGTGATGGCAACTCTACTGAAGCTCACTATGAGGCTTTTGTTGCCAATGATGGATTGTTTGCACTAAATGCTGAAGATCTAGAACAGATTCATCCAGATGATCTTGACGAAATGGATCTGAAGTGGCAACATGCAATGCTGACCATGAGGGCCAAAAGGTTTCTTAAAAGAACTGGCAGGACTAACTTTCAAGCCAGAACAGAAGGCAAACCAGCTTTTGATAAGTCAAAAGTTGAGTGTTACAAATGTCATAAACTTGGCCACTTTGCCAGAGAATGCAGATCTCAAAGTCAACAATCATCAAGGCCTCAACAGGCTAATCAGGCTTCATCATCACAAGCACTTGTCTCTCAAGAAGACAATGTGTTTGATTGGAGTGATCAGACAGAGGAAGAGTTTCAAAATCAAGCTCTAATGGCAGAAACATCAAATATCTCCTCCACTGAACTACCATCTGAGGTAAATTCTAAACTCTGCTCTCAAACATGCAAAAATATGGTTAAAAAGTACAGAGACCATAATGAGAGCATGTGCAAAACTCTAGCTAAGATGGAAGAGAGGAGATATGAATACATGCAAGCCATAGAAGATCTTGAAAAACAGATCAATGACTATAAGGATAATGAGATTCAAATGGGATATGATAGAACATATCATGAGTGGGAGAAAAAGGAGCTAAATAAGAAAATAGAATCCCTAAATAAAAAGGTAGAAGAGACTGAACAAAAGGTGTTAGAGGCTAATAAGAAACTAGAATCTATCAATATAGATCTAAGTAACTTCAAATTGGCTAATCAAAAGCTGGAACTGTTAGGCACAAAAAGGCCTCAGTCAAACCTGTTCTACATCCGAGGGGGAGATTTATAATCAAACCTGTTGATGCATTTGAAGGTTGATATCAAGGCCTGTTATATGCCTTATTGAAACCTGAAAATGATTTGCAATATCAGTCTAAAGATGATCTATGTGTTGCATGTGTTGCAACTAAGATAGTTTGTCCAAGCTGCTCTGTCTGCTGAACAGGCTGGACATAAACTGTCTACGCTGCTCTACACTGATGAGCAGCCTGGGCACTTTTCAAGTGTTCTGTTCTTTGTGAACAAAACCTGTTCTTTGTGAACAGGCTAAACACTTTATGGAATACGTTTCCAAGTCATCATGTATTGTTTTTGACTGCAAGATCAGTTTACAAAGTCGAAAACAAAGTGGAAAACAGAACTGCTCAGCCTGCCCTCGCTGTTCTGTAACATGAAGACAAAAGGTTATTTGAAAAAGGGTGACAGACCTTTTTCTTATATCAAAATAGGCCTTTACAAGGAAGAAAGACGCAAAGTTGACATTGCTAAATTAGTTAAAGGCAATGCAACAGCAGACAAAGTAAAAAGACAAAAGTTCTGCACATATGAAGACAAGTCTGCTTTTCAGAAAAGTGCAGAAAAGGTTATGTTGTCTTTTCAACAAGACTTCTCCGTTTTCATTCCGTCCAATGAAGATGTTTCTCTTAGATCCTCTGAGTGAGTATAAAAGGAAGCTTCTAAGGACAGAAAGAAGTGTGAAAAAAGCTAAGTGCTGAAACCAAGAGTGAACGTGCAAGTGTGTTTTTCATGCATGCAAGCCTGCTGTGTAATTCAGTATCTGTGTGTCTAAGCTGCTTTACATAAGCTGTTCCCTTAAGTCTTGTAAACACAGTGAGTGCTTCTTAGTGAGTGTATTCATTGTATACTAGTTTGAGTTTGTCTTAGACTAGTGAACATACTGTTGTATCTGTCATCTTAGCTTGAATTATTCCGCATTCAAGCTTGTTTGTAATTAACAAATTGTTGATAATACATACAAACATTGAGAAAATAGTGTGTAGTTTTTAAATAGCTGTATTCACCCCCCCTCTACCGCTTAAAGCTATATACTTTGGGAACCTCTCGGGACCTACAACTGGTATCAGAGCCAGGTTAGAGTGTGTGTCACTCTAGATCTCTCATTCTCCCAAGTTTCCATGGACAACAGTGCTGCAAATTCTTCTTACTATGACAATGGCTCTATGGGAAAACCTCCAAAATTTAATCATCAAAACTTCTCTGGTTGGAAGTGCAGAATGATGCTCTATTTAGAGAATCTGGATGTACAACTACCAGAGATAGTGATGGAGGGTCCCTATGTGCCAACCTCTGTTACTACAATAACTCCAGCGGTTGAAGGAGCTGCTCCTGAAATCAGGACCTTTGAGAAAGCTAAAGCTCAATGGTCTGATGAAGACAAGAGGCTGGTGGCTCTGGATGCAAAGGCCAGGAACAACCTGGTCATTTCTCTTCCTGATGATGTGTTCAAATAGGTTGAGAAAATGAAGACAGCAAAAGAGATGTGGGATACTCTGTGTACTGTCTATGATGGACCCACAATCACACTGGACAACAGGATCAACAATCTTGTTAGACAGTATGAACTCTTCTTTGCTAAACCAAAGGAGACTCTCACTAAAACCTACACCAGGTATTCTGCTCTAGTGAATGATCTCAAGGCTGTTGGGATCACTAAGGATAGTCTTACCCTGGTGAATAAATTTCTGGACATTCTACCTGAAGAGTGGAATTACTTCTCAACAATTCTAAGGAACTCAGGTACTATCAGAAGTATGGATCTGGTCAATCTGTATGGATCCTTACTGAATGATGAACAGTCAAGGCAACAAAAGAGAAATGCCTTAGAAATGTCCAAAAGGGGTGCAGCCTTTGTGGCTAATGTGAGATAGCCTGTAAATCAGGTGAGTGATGTGTTCACTCAACCTGATCAACAGGATGATGACAAGGAGGAAATGTCAGATGAGGAAGATAATGCAGATCTTGCTGAACAGGATGATGAGCAAATGATAGCTATGCTTGTCAAAAGGTTCAACAAGAAAAGGTTTGGAAGAAACATGCTGCAAGGAAGTTCAGGTGCTGGCAAAAAGAAGGCATTTGATAAATCCAAGGCTGAGTGCTTCAAATGTGGCAAAACTGGCCATATAGCTGCTGACTGTGTGTCAAAAGCTGTTGGTCAGTCATCCAAACCATACAAGACAAACAAGGATGATGGGTATAGGGTTAAGTACCTTATGGCCATGGCTAAGCTGAGGAAGTTGGAAAACTCAGTGGGTTCCAACCGCCAAAAGGGACTCATGGCAGAGACTTGTGATTGGGAGGAATCTGATTCATCATCTGATGAAGAAGAAAATCAATGTCTGATGGCCAACACTGATGTCCCATCAACAAGCAGTTTCAAACAAGATATGGCTGAAGCTGAAGCCTTCAGCAGCTTAGAGAACTGGAATCCTACTATGATGTATAAGGTACAAAATTTTATGGCTTACAGTTCTGAAGAAAAAGTTAAAATGTTTGAATATATGCTTGTTGATCTAAAAGCTGCTGTTGAGAAGCATGATGCTTTACTATCTGAAATCTCTAAGCTTAAAACTGATCTTAAAACTAAATCCAGTAAACTGGACAGTTTCCATAAGTTGGAAACTGAGCTTGATGAATTAAAACACATCAACTCTATTTTACTGGAAGAAAAGAGAGAAACAGATATAAAGCATGCTAAGCTTCAAAAGATAGTTGACTCTTGGTGCAAATCTGCATAAAAATTCAGCCATTGTATAAGTCAACAGATCCCTGCACAAATCCAAGCCTATCTTGGAGGGGATCTTGACACAGCAGCTTCCATTGTTGAGATCAATAATCTGAAAGAAGATTTATCCACTCTTAAAGCTGGTGCTGCAGTGTTCAAAAGAGTAGCCTATGTGACTGGGCTAAAACATAACCTTGTCAGCATAAGCCAACTGTATGATGCTGGCTACAAGGTTAACTTTGATGAGCACCTGGGTTACATATTGGATCCCCAAGGCAAAGTTGTGCTATGTGCTCAACGAAAGAAAGGTGTATATGTTGTGGATATGCATTCTTCTGACCCAACAACTGAAACCTGTTTTCTCACAAGAACAAATGCTGATCTAAACTGGCTATGGCACAGAAGACTGTCATAACTGAACTTCAAAAACATCAACAAACTCTGTAAGAAAGAGTTGGTGACAGGTTTGCCTTCTATGACTTTTGCTAAGGATAGATTATGCACAGCTTGTGAGAAAGGCAAGCAGAGAAAAACATCTTTTAAATCCAAACATAATTTCTCTATTGATACTCCACTCTTCTAATCCACATGGACTTGTTTGGACCTGTTAATGTCCCAAGTCTAGGAGGAAGAAGATACACTCTAGTAATGGTTGATGAGTTCTCCAGGTACACATGGGTGATCTTCCTGAAGAGCAAAGGAGAGGCTGCTAGAGAGATTATTGGATTTGTCAAAAAGATGGAAATGCTGAACTCTGCCCAAGTAAAGCAGCTTAGAAGTGATCATGGTACTGAGTTCAGAAACAGTACTCTTGAAGACTTCTGTGAAGAGAAAGGAATCACTCAAAACTTTTCAGCTGTAAGAACTCCTCAACAAAATGGAGTTGCTGAAAGGAGAAACCGAACTCTCATTGAAGCTGCCAGAACCATGCTGTGTGCATCAGGTTTACCTTCATCATTTTGGGCTGAAGCTGTTAACACTGCCTGCTTCACTCAAAACAGATCCTTAGTGGTAAAAAGATTCAACAAGACTCCCTATGAGCTGCTCAAAGGGAGGAAGCCAAATGTCAGTTATTTCCATGTGTTTGGATGTCCCTGTTTCATTCTGAATCAAAGGGACCAGCTGTCAAAGTTTGAACCTAAAGCTGATGAAGGTGTGTTTGTTGGCTACTCTGCTATCTCCAAAGCCTACAGAGTATACAACAACAAAAGAAAGGTGATAGATGAATCTATAAATGTCACCTTTGAAGAGTCCAAGAATGCTTCCACCAAAGCTGTTCCTGAATCAGTTTCAGGAGAACTTAACTTTGATGATCTGATGCATTCAAACAATGAAGAGGACTCAAAAGCTTCCACTACACCCAGTGTGGAACCTGTTAATCATGATGGACATGATGATGATTATGTCAATACACCCTGTGTGAATAAATGTACTGACTTGATTACAACTGCATGTCCAGAACCTATTAATGCTGATTTTCCCAGTTCCTCTGCTGATATGTTCAACAGTGATCAGACATGTTCAACAAGTGAACAGGCTCAAGACAACAGTGTGTCTGAAAATCTTGAGAACTGTTCAACAGGACCTACTGAAGATGTTAACAACTCAGGAGAATCATCATTGAAAAATGATCCTAAGTGGATCAGATGTCACCCCAATGATCAAATAATTGGTGACATCAACAAAGGGATACAAACTGGGTGGGACAGCTTAGGGAACTTTTGTATGTTCTCTAGCTTTGTTTCACTGATGGAGCCAAAGAAGATGGATGAAGCATTAAAAGATGCCAATTGGATCACTGCCATGCAGGAAGAGCTCAATCAGTTCGAGAGAAATAATGTATGGAAGCTGGTCCCTGCTCCTAAAGGTAAAACTATAATTGGCACAAAATGGGTTTTCAGGAACAAAATGGATGAGCAAGGTCATGTCATTAGAAATAAGGCAAGACTGGTTGCTCAGGGATACAGACAGGAGGAAGGAATTGATTATGATGAAACATTTGCTCCTGTGGCCAGGCTAGAAGCAATTCGTTTGTATCTAGCCTACGCTGCACATAAGAGCATCAAGGTATTTCAAATGGATGTGAAGAGTGCATTTTTGAATGGAAAGCTGCAAGAAGAAGTTTATGTCAAGCAGCCTCGAGGTTTTGAAAATGAACAACATCCAGGTTTTGTCTATAAGTTGGACAAAGCTCTCTATGGTCTCAAACAAGCCCCTAGAGCCTGGTATGACACTCTTACTGAATTCCTCATGAGCAATGGGTACTCCAGAGGTAAAGTGGATACCACACTGTTCATAAAGAAGGTGAAGTCTGATATCATGCTTGTTCAAATTTATGTGGATGACATAATATTTGGTTCTACTAATGAGCAGCTATGCAAGAATTTTTCATTACTCATGAAATCTAAGTATGAAATGAGTATGATGGGAGAACTAAATTTCTTTTTAGGACTACAGGTTAAACATACCTCAACTGGAATTTTTATAAATCAAAGAAAGTACACCTTAGATCTATTGAAAAAGTTCAAATTTGATCAAAGTTCTCCTATTAAAACCCCAATGGCAACTAATGTAAAATTGGATGCTGATGCCAGTGGCAAAGCTGTTTCAGTAACAGCTTACAGAGGCATGATTGGGAGCTTGCTATACTTAACTGCTAGTAGACCTGATATTATGTTTGCCACCTGTCTGTGTGCTAGGTTCCAAGCTGATCCAAAGGAATCTCATCTAGCTGCTGTTAAAAGAATCTTCAGATACCTGAAGGGTACACCAGGTTTGGGTCTTTGGTATCCCAAAGACTCAAGCCTTGAACTAACAGGCTATTCAGATTCTGATTTTGCAGGCTGTAGGGAAAAGCACAACAGGTGGATGTCAACTCCTTGGTGGAAAGTTGATCAGTTGGAATAGCAAGAAGCAGAACTCAGTGTCCACTTCTACTGCTGAAGCTGAGTACATTGCTGCTGGAAGCTGCTGTGGACAGATTCTTTGCATGTAGCATCAGCTTGAAGATTATGGCCTTGTGTATAGGTAAACTCCTATTCTGTGTGATAACACAAGTGCCATAGCCATCTCCAACAATCCAGTATTTCATTCAAGAACAAAGCATATTGAAGTCAGACATCACTTCATCAGGGATCACATTCAGAAAGGTAATGTGGAGGTAAGTTTTATTTCCACCAATGAACAGCTTGCAGACATTTTCACAAAACCTGTGGATGAAACAAGGTTTAATTACCTTGTCAGCAAGCTGGGCATGTTAAATAAGAGTGACTAAGTGTTCTCTCAGGTCTATGAAGTTATATGTCTCACACTGCTCAAGTCTCTCAGAACAACTTAAGACAGAACAGACTATGCATGTTCTGTACTTAGCCATTTTTCTGAAAATCTTGAACATCTTGAGTATAGAACAGGCTGAACAAACAAAGTTTACTCGTCCAGCCTGCTCTGATGGTCCAATCTTCACTCTGTTCACTCCTTCACACTGTCTTACAAGCCATTGTCTTGTAACCTGTTCCATTCTTGAACACAACCTGTTCTCACAAAAGAGAACAGGCTGAAGGCACAGTTTGAAGGAAAAACAGCTTGAAGATTGAATAACTTGTGTTGACCCTGCTCATCATAGGTTTAACCAACAGCGTAGACCAAAAGTTTAATTACCTTACTTAACAGTTAAGTTACTTAAATTATATTTTTATTTAATTTAATTACTGCGGATAATGTGGATTTCGTGTGTTAGTGATTAAAAAGGTCAAGTGGTCTGACAAATGTTCTGACATGGACAACCGTTCCGTTTTCCGTTAACCAACATTTCAAATCAAACCGCCCAAATCTTTTCTCTCTCATACACATGACTATTCAAATCCTATAAATACCTAAATACTGTTTCATCTTCGTCTTCCTCATCATTTCCCGAAATCCTCAAGAACCCTAACAATCGACTAAGTGTCCTTTGCTTCTTCAACCTCAAAAATTTCCAAATGGCTCACAGACCTAATCCCTTTCTCCCAGTGTTCGTTGGTGATGATGTTGTCAAACACTCATCAATCACCACAATACTGACCATCAAACCCACTAACTACATTGCCAACCTCACAATCCCCAAAAACTATGTGGGGAAGGGTTATGACCAAATGGTGGAGTTTCTGAAAGTTCATCCGTTGAACTACGCCATGACTGCAACTCCTGGTGTCCTGTACCAGGAGATGGTGTATGAGTTCTGGTATACCTGTGCCTACATCCCAGAAACCAAAGTCATCAAGGGCACCATTCTCAATGGGACTCAGACCATCAATACTCATCTGCTCAGGGCAGTTCTTCGACTTCCTGTGGTTGAACAATATGATCGACCACAGCCTGAAGATGAACAGATGAAGAATCTGCTGCACTTCTGTGGTGTAGCAGAACCAAAAATTGGAGCAACACTGTTCAGGAAGGACCTCTCTCCTACCTACAGCTTCTTATTCGCCTCTGTGGTGATGTGTTTCAGCAGCAAGGTTGGTTCCTTTGACCAACTGAGCCGTGATGAAATCCCTATAGTTTTGCAGCTTGTGGATGAAACTACCATGGACATGGCCAAATGGATTTTTGTAAATTTGAGGAACCTGGTGCAACAAGAGTCAAGACCAGCTGCTGTTCGATATCCCAGGTTTCTGAGCCTCATCTTCAGACACGTTTGTGGTGAGCATCTCTATAACTCTCAGCCTCTACTTAAGACTGCTGCATTCCCAGTTATAGGGAATAGAGTTTTCTATACTCCCGTTCTGCAAAATGAGCCTCCTCTATCCACGCCAATGAGGAGGCTGTTAGGTTTGGTGGAAGGACCCTTTACTGTGAGGGTGGATCCAGAAGCTGCTGCTCCCGTAGCAAAATCCAAAGCCAGGTCCAAGCTTGTTAAAAGGACCCTGGCAACTGAAGCTGGGCCTGTGAAAAAGAAGGCCAAAACAGCTCAGCCTGAGTCTGTTCCTTTAGCCTCTGTGGCTGAGGAGGAGCAGGCTCCTCACCCTGGTTCATTTGTTGAGCCTGAAGCCTTTGTGGCTGGTGCCTCTGTGGCACAAGAGACTATGGAACAGGCCAGCCCCACTGTTCCTGACCCCGTCTCACACCCTGTCCAAACAGATCCTCTCTCCTCTCCACAATCACCCACATCATCCATTCATTACCAACGCAAATCACTAGCCAAAAAGAAATCAGCCCACACAACCACCTCCTCTGTTCTCTCTCAACAGGGTTCAGTTGAAAAAGAAGCAACCCCTGCTGCCTCTCCTATTTTGGGAGAAGGTTCAGCTCATTTGGAGCCTGCTTCACTCCAATCTGAGTCAACCCAGAGTCAGCCTAGACCCTCTGGTTCCTCCCAACAGGAACCAGTTGTACAAACGGAGATACCCACATCAACTATCCCAGCCTCCCAACAGGCTGAGGATATTGAAAGAAAGGAGTCCTCTCCACTCCATACTGCGTCCACACTGTCCCCTTCTAAAATCTCCTCACACCCTGAGTCTGCACGAGGTGCCCACGCTGCTGATATAGACCAATCAGCAGCTCAGCCTCAAACTTCTGCTCCCCATGATACAGCTATTTTACACCAAACAGCTGCTGAGGGACCAACATCCACAGCTGATGAACCTCAGGGATCACACCATCCCTCTGGTGAGGCTGCTCCCTCCATGCAAATTCCATCAGCAGGTTTCACCACTGCTGATGTTGAAATGCATATCACATCTCCCAATGATGAGGTGCCTTTAAACCAAGGCACTGCAGAGGGAACCACCACTGGTCTTCATGAGGATGTTGTAGCACAAGCAGCATCTGAAAGGCCCTCAACACCATCCCCTTCTCCTGGTGATGTAGCTACAGCCGCTGCTGAAGGACCTCTTGACCCCTCCAAGCTGGGCCATCTAACTTTTGCCCAGGCTATGTAGCTTCTTTCCAAAGTCTCTCTTCCCTCTCCATCACATCCTCAAACACTAGCCTCACCATCCTCCTCTCCATCTACCCACTCAAAACAATCTACCCATTCACCTCCATCTCCCAAAGACCTGCCTTTGAAGGATCAGATTTCTTTCCTGTCCAACAAAGTTGGTTCTTTGGAAACCTTCATGAACTCTCTACCCTCAATCATCTCAGACTCTGTGTCTGCACAGCTTCAGGGGTTCTTTGATTCGTTCAAGGCCTCTTTCCCTACCACTCCACAGCCTGATCACTCTCCACAGCTGTTAGCACTCACTGCTCAGCTGCAAACTGTGTCCACCTCCCTCTCCTCTATTCTTTCCATTCAGCAGGACTCTGTGTCCTCAATGACAGCAATTTCCCAACAGTTGTCATCACTTCTCACTTCTTGCACCTCTACTCTTCCAGCCACTCTGGCTAGCTTACAAACTCTAATTGGCTCCCTTTCAAACTCTGTGTCATCAGATCTTGCTGATGTGCAAGATTCTCTAGAACTTCATCTTGCACAACTGTAAACTTTGATGTTCACAGCGTCTGACAGGGAGAATATTGTTAAGCTTACAACCCTTGCTGATTCCCACTCCTCTTCTCTTCAGACTTGTGTTTCCCAGCTTACAGAGGTGAAGGATAACTTGGCTTTCTTAGTGACTAGCCTTGTTGGTCCTAAACCTTCTACTAAACCTGCTGGCAAGCCTGCTGACTTTGTGTCTTCAGGCAGACCAGGTGTTGAAGTCGCTGCTTCATCTCCTTCAAAGGGGGAGAAGTCATCTGCCTCGAAGACTAAGTCTAAGGGGGAGAAAACTTCTTCTCCTAAGGAGATACCAGTGTCTGCAACTCACACTGATCAGCCAGCAGATGTTTTTACAGGTACAGCTGAAGGTGCCTCTCAAGCTGCTCTGCCTACTCAGACTGTCTCTCCAAACCCTGCTCAGTCTAAGGGGGAGGAAGTTATTCCTGAGGACAGGCCTAGCAGTAAAAGAAGGCACTTAATTCTAACTGAAAAAGAAGAAGAAGAAGAGGAAACTCCTGAGGCTGCTGTCACTACAACAGCAGGTAAAGGAAAAGAAAAGGCTGCTGATGATCCCATGCAGCAGAAACAAGCAGAAATTCAATTTCACAAGGCCAGGGCTAAAGAGATGGGTCTTCCTATGCACAAATACTTTGAGTTTAGAGAAGAACAGCTTCAAGCCCTGGAGGAAATGAGAAAAGAAGAAGAATCTGCTAAAACTGCCAAATCTTTTGCCCTCCAAGAAGCAAAGAAAATTAAAATGGAAGCTGCTAGACAATCAGCAGGGGAGAAAGAAAAGGAAGTAGAAAAAGGTACTCAGGTCTCTGTGACCAAATCAATAGTACCCCATGCAAGAGCTCAATACCACTTTTACAACTTGGCTAGGAAAAAGTTTCATGATGTTGCTGAAAGAAGGCTAGCCAAGGAAGCAATTGTCAAAGCTGTCCCTATATCAAGGAAAGGCAGTCAGTGGAAGCTTAAAATAACAAGGATGGGTGCAACAGGCCCAGAATTGGAAACTTATGACCACACTGATGTAGCACAGATGGGATACAGGGAGTGGATTGAGCTGGCAGTTGCCCTGAGTGAATCAAAGTCCGAAACTGCTAAAGAAATCAGGGAATATGTCAAAAAGTTGATGGAAAGAGTAAAGGATCTTGGCCTGATATCTAAGGAAGTTAGTGAAGGTGTCTTTGTGACACATCCAAAAATAAAGGCCAGGAGGACAAGGAAGGACACAGAGATGGAGCTACTCCTTACACTGATTGAACAGGGCGACTATGCCATTGAAATGAAAGGAGTTGATCATAGCCTGCCTAAAGGAATAGAATTTGAGGATGGCAAGATTATTGAAGAACCTGAGCTGGGGGCATTTTTTGTAGATCCCCTAACTCAGAAGAAGTGCTTCCAAAGAGCCTCAGAGCTGTACAAAGTTGATCTGAGACAACTTGCCGCCTTCATACTTGCAGTTTCATTTAGGCAGTCTAGCAAATGGAGAGCAGCCGTCTGGGATCAGCTCAGAGGCTTCTATGAAAGAGGTGAGCTCAATGATCCCAAGTTCATGGTCATCAGAAGTGAAGTTGAGGAACTTGAGGATACAAGAGATGAGCTGGAAAAGATGTTCCAGGGTTCCCTTCCAATGGAGTGAAGTCCATCTATCGTCTGGGTAGGTGAAGAATGGAAGTTGTCCATTAGTTGGACAGACTTGCCATTATCTGTTCCCAACACAAACAGTCCAAATACTTTTGTACATTAGTTGTACATCTTGTACATTAGTTGTACATCATTACATAAGTTGTAATCTTTTCTTTTACATTAGTTGTAAAATACTTTAGTACATTAGTTGTACTCTTGTAAAAACATGTGTTGTTGTATGTAATCAAGAATCAGTGTATATATAAACTGATCTTTTACTTTACTGTAATGTTGTAATTTCAATTCAGCAAAATGTACTGTAAAAATATATAGTGATTTTTGATAAGACCAGCTTAGACTGGTTATTGCAAATAAGGGGAGATTGTTAGGCACAAAAAGGCCTCAGTCAAACCTGTTCTACATCTGAGGGGGAGATTTATAATCAAACCTGTTGATGCATTTGAAGGTTGATATCAAGGCCTGTTATATGCCTTATTGAAACCTGAAAATGATTTGCAATATCAGTCTAAAGATGTTCTATGTGTTGCATGTGTTGCAACTAAGACAGTTTGTCCAAGCTGCTCTGTCTGCTGAACAGGCTGGACATAAACTGTCTACGCTGCTCTACACTGATGAGCAGCCTGGGCACTTTTCAAGTGTTCCGTTCTTTGTGAACAGAACCTGTTCTTTGTGAACAGGCTAAACACTTTATGGAATACGTTTCCAAGTCATCATGTATTGTTTTTGACTGCAAGATCAGTTTACAAAGTCGAAAACAAAGTGGAAAACAGAACTGCTCAGCCTGCCCTCGCTGTTCTATAACATGAAGACAAAAGGTTATTTGAAAAAGGGTGACAGACCTTTTTCTTATATCAAAATAGGCCTTTACAAGGAAGAAAGACGCAAAGTTGACATTCCTAAATTAGTTAAAGGCAATGCAACAGTAGACAAAGTAAAAAGACAAAAGTTCTGCACATATGAAGACAAGTCTGCTTTTCAGAAAAGTGCAGAAAAGGTTATGTTGTCTTTTCAACAAGACTTCTCCTTTTTCATTCCGTCCAATGAAGATGTTTCTCTTAGATCCTCTGAGTGAGTATAAAAGGAAGCTTCTAAGGACAGAAAGAAGTGTGAAAAAAGCTAAGTGCTGAAACCAAGAGTGAACGTGCAAGTGTGTTTTTCATGCATGCAAGCCTGCTGTGTAATTCAGTATCTGTGTGTCTAAGCTGCTTTACATAAGCTGTTCCCTTAAGTATTGTAAACACAGTGAGTGCTTCTTAGTGAGTGTATTCATTGTATACTAGTTTGAGTTTGTCTTAGACTAGTGAACATACTGTTGTATCTGTCATCTCAGCTTGAATTATTCCGCATTCAAGCTTGTTTGTAATTAACAAATTGTTGATAATACATACAAACATTGAGAAAATAGTGTGTAGTTTTTAAATAGCTGTATTCACCCTCCCTCTACAGCTTAAAGCTATATACTTTGGGAACCTCTCGGGACCTACAGGAACACCTAATGGAAGTCCAATTTAAAGATAGGGTAAAATCTTAGGTTAATCCCAAAGAAGGTATAGGCTACAGGGCTACTCCACCTCCATACAACAACAAATACGTTCATCCAATGAGTGAGGTTGCTAATAGGCTTGTCAATGAACCACTAAATGAGTCTATGACTACTGTAGATCCTATCCTTGATAACAGTCCTGAATCTAAAGAAGATCAGATTCAAAATAGAGACTGTGAGTGCACAGCAGTTGAGCAAGAACACAAAACAATGAGTACACCTATAGCAAACCAAATCCCCAACAAGAAAGGAAAAGAGAAGATGAGTGTATGCCATGCTGCTCCACAAGTTTCTGTACCTTCTAACTGTAATACTGCATCTTCTTCAAAGAATACAAAAAGGGGTAAAAATGTTCCAGTCTGCACATGCCAAAAGCATGGTGTTCAAAAGTTTCCCAAACAACAGCAGGTAAGGGGAAATCAAAGGAACAAGAACCAGAAACTATCTAATAAAACTGGTTCTTCAATTCAAACAGTCAAAAGGTGTTTTCACTGTGGCAGGAAAAATCACTTGGCCAAGGATTGTTTTTATAAACCAGCTGTTGCAAAACAGACTGTGATTCATAAAAAGTCAAGTTCTACTCATGTAAAAAATTCAAAGGTCAAACCTTCTGTTACATCAGTTCCAAAGAAAACAGTAGATCATAGGTTCACAAAAGTTAATAAGAAACAGCTCACACACCAAAAACAAGTTTTAGCTAAACCAAAGGTAAATTTTAAACAAATATGGTGTGTCAAAAGTACAAACTCAGGTGAACCTGTTGATAAAAATGTTGAAATTGCCAAGTCTAAAATTGAGACTGCTAGTGCAAATTCTCAAGCTGTTAGCACTACAGACTCAATTCAGACTGGTAGGCTCAAAATTGGGACTGGTAATGGATCATCTGAGACTATTACTGAAAAGGATGGACAAAATACCTGGATACCTCATGTGCTAACTAAGTACTCTCCACAAATTCCATCAGTGGATCTTACTAAGTATAAGAAATCCAAGACAGTATTTAGTTATGTTAATGCACAAGGACAACCCAAAACCAACTTGGTTTGGGTTTACTCCACTACTAACTAAGCTTTTATTTGTGCAGGGCAACCACAGGTCACCACATAAAACAAGATGGCATTTGGACAGTGGATGCTCTAGACACATGACAGACAATTCTGAGTGCTTGTCAAATTTCAAAGGCTTTGATGGAGGATTTGTTGCATTTGGAGGGAACTCAAAAGGAGGTAAGGTTACAGGTAAAGGTACTGTTCATGCAGGCAACATGATTTTCATGATGTTTTGTATGTTGAAAAACTTAAGTATAATTTATTAAGTGTCTCTCAAATCTGTGACAAACAAAACATTGTTTTGTTTACAGCATCTGAGTGCATTGTCCTTTCAAAAGATTTCAAAATTCCTGAAAATCTTGTTTTACTAAGAACACCAAGAAAGGACAATGTCTACTGTTGGACACAGATCTTTTATCCAAATCAAATACTTTAAGCTGTTTGATATCCAAAGCATCATCCAATGAGTCTGCTCTTTGGCATAGAAGGATGTGTCACATGAACTTCAAGTCCATGAATGTTTTAGTCAAAAAGAATCTGGTAAGAGGTTTACCACAAAAGGAGTTCATATGTGATGATCATTGTGTAGCATGTCTTAAAGGCAAGAAACACAAAACTTCTCATAAGGCCAAATAAGTAAATTCAATCTCATCTGCTCTTCAGCTGATTCATATGGATCTATTTGGTCCAACATCTGTTTTGAGTTTGAATAAAAGGGCTTACTGTTTAGTCATTGTTGATGATTTCACCAGATTTACTTGGGTTTACTTTCTTAGGTCTAAAGTTGAAACTGCTGAGCTAGTTAAGTCATTTATTCTTAAGATAGAAAACCAATCCAACTCAAAAGTTAAGGTGATAAGATCAGACAATGGAACTGAATCTAAAAATCACATTCTAAACAGCTTTTGTGAGTCCAAAGGTATTGCTAGGCAATATAGTGCACCAAGAACACCACAGCAGAATGGTGTGGCTGAGAGAAAGAACAGAACATTGATTGAGGTTGCTAGAACCATGCTAGCTGATTCAAAACTGCCAATGACCTTTTGGGCAGAAGCAGTCAACACAGCCTGTTATGTTCTAAATAGGGATCAGATTGTTCAATCATAATGGAAAACACCATATGAGTTATTCCATAATAGAATACCCTTAATAGCCTTTTTCAAGTCATTTGGCTGTCCATGCACCATTCTTCACACTAAGACTCACTTAGGAAAGTTTGAAAGTAAAGCTGAAGAAGGTTTCTTTGTAGGATACTCTCATCAAAGAAAAGCCAATAGAGTATATAACAGTGTGTCTAAAACCATTGAAGAAAGTGCCAATGTTGAACTTAATGAAAATACTGCAAATGTCAAAGGCACTGGTCCTGATTGGTTGTTTGATTTAGATTCACTAACAAATTCTCTGAGCTTTGTTGAGTATACTGCAGAAGCTGATGCAAACAGAATTGAAGTTGTCAACACAAATTCTCATGCTCTCAATACAAATTCTCAAGCTGTTGGCACAAAGTTTCAAATTGCTGCAGATTCAAACAATTGGGATGAGTATACATCTATACCACTTCTGTCATGTGACCCTCCAGGGGTTCTGAATGCTCAACATGATACAGATCCAGACACTGAAGTGCCACTCCCAAGTCCTGATAGAACAACTCCACTGGTCCTGATGGAGATGATACAAACCTTGGTTCTTCTTTTCAGACAGAAAGAGAGCCTACACTCAGAGTTCACAAGTATAATCCTCTCAATCAAATATTGGGTGATCCAAGTACACCTGTACAAACAAGGAAAATGGTTCAAAATGAGACTGCTGCTACTGAACAAGCAGTTCCTGAATTCAGTCTAGCTGCTTTTGAACATGCTTGTTTCATGTCTCAGCTAGAACCTAAAAAGGCATCAGAAGCATTGAAAGATTCATCCTGGATTGAGGCAATGCAGGAAGAGCTTCTACAGTTCAAGATTCAGAATGTATGGACACTTGTTGATCTTCCTAAAGGAAAGAGATCAATTGGTACAAGATGGGTGTTCAGAAACAAGAAAGATGAGAGAGGGATAGTCATCAAGAACAAAGCAAGACTAGTAGCCCAAGGGTACACTCAAGAGGAAGGCATAGATTATGATGATGTATTTGCTCCAGTGGCAAGAATTGAAGCCATCAGACTATTTTTGGCTTATGCAAGCTTCAAAGGTTTTAAAGTGTATCAAATGGATGTAAAGTCTGCTTTTCTATATGGCACAATTGAAGAGGAGGTCTATGTGTGTCAGCCTCCTGGTTTTGAGGACTACAAGTATCCAGACAGAGTCTACAAGCTAGACAAAGCTCTCTATGGACTTCATCAAGCCCCCAGAGCATGGTATGACACTCTGTCATCATACCTTCTACGGAATGGGTTCAAGAGAGGCACTCTGGACAAAACACTTTTCCCAAAGTCCATCAAAGCTGAGATTCTGCTTGTACAAATCTATGTTGATGACATCATCTTTGGCTCAACAAATGATTGTCTGTGCAAAGAGTTTGAGGCATTAATGCACAAAAAGTTTCAAATGAGTTCAATGGGAGAACTCACTTTCTTTCTAGGATTGCAGGTCAAGCAGAAGCCCACTGGTCTCTTCATAAGTCAATCAAAGTATGTTAAAGACATACTGGAAAAGTTTGGGTATCAAGACACCAAAGTTGCCAGCACTCCAATGGATCCTCACAAGCAGCTCCATACAGACAAAGATGGAATAGATGTGGACATTCAGTTAGCTGATCTATTTACAAAACCATTTGATGTAGGAAGATTCACCTTCCTAGTATCAAATATTGGTATGGTTAACATGGATTAATTTAATTTTCTGTGTACATATGCTTGTTTAAGGGGGAGTCACTGTTTCATTAACAGTCGCCTAATTTTCAACTAACAGCTTGAGTACTTTCTCAAGCTGCTAGTTCATTTTCTCGGACTGTTAGTTGTTTCACTTGATCTGTCAAAGTGTGCAGGGTAATATGGTCATTTCCATAAGTGTGCGCGGGTGTAGATATTTTCAAAATCTTTAAAGGTTCCAGTTTCGTTCTATTGTAACTACCAGTTGAAAAATATCTTCCTGAACCCTTCTTGATTCTCTGAAACAATTTCCACGCACATCTCTCAAACCCTAAAATCTCCAATTGATCTTCAATGGAGTTCGTTAAAGAACACAACTGCCTACCCTACTCTCTAAAGCATACTGATCTTGCACCATTCCATGACATCATGGAATTCCTTCAAAGTTCCCATATCAATCATGGTCTCAATATCAATCCCACCATATACATCTCTCATACTTAGCAGTTCTGGAACCGTGCTTCTGTACAAACGATCAATGGAGTCTCTTCTATGACATCCAAAATCGATGGCACTACTATCAAAGTGACTGAGGAATCCATTCGCCAACATCTGCATCTTCAAGATGCCTCTGGTATAACAGACCTATCCCTTAATGAGTTACATACTGGTCTTTATAATATTGGATATAGGGGTCCTGCTGATTCTTTAACTTTCTTTAAAGCACATTTTTCTCTTAAATGGAAATATCTTGTGCACATTATTCAGCAGTGTATTAGCCCTAAAAGAACTGGTTGGTCCGAATTTTCATCAAACATTGCCACTGCCTTGGTGTGCTTTTCAACAGGCCAACAGTTCAATTTTTCAAATATGATTTTCCAGGGGATGTTAAGGCATCATTCCCTAAAGAACGGGAAATTTTTGGCAGAGATAATTGCAAAAACTTGCATAAATTTTAATATACATAAGAGGATACATGTTTCCCATAGGCACTCACTATCTTCTATTAAAAGGCTTTTAAAGCCAAGTGCCAACTTTTTGAGTGTAGATGTTCCATTGCCTTCTGCAATGATGAACATCATTCCAAGAAACAGAGGAGAGGGTCCTGAGCAGGCTCAGCCTAACACTACTGCTTCACCCCCAGGACCCCAACCCACTCCTCATGATACACAAATGCCTTCAGTTCCTTTTTTAAGCCCTCATCCCCACTCCAACTATATAAAAGGAAAAAAGGTCAAGGAGCTCCTTCCTCCTCAGCCCTCAGACAAGAGCAAAATAACCCTATGCAGGAGGATACTTCTGCATAGAATATCCAAAGGGTACACATTGAGGACACTCCCAACCTCACTCAGGAGGTGGACATCTCACCAGAGATAGTCCATATGGGTTCTGTGGCTGACACTACTGCTGTCTCTGCACAAGAGGCACAGGACAGTGCCAACATAGTTAAGACCACTCCCATGGAAACAGCAAGTGTGCAAACACCAGCTGGAAGTCCCTAGAACCAAGAACAGAGGGGCCCAGAGGTTTCTACTTCTGGTATTCATGCCAGTGATAGATCACAAGCACCACACACGTTTGCTGATCTTGAGGCTAGTCTGCAACTTATGTTATTAACGGATCCTAAGCTGCAACCTGTTGTAGCAATGTTGGAATACCATCAGTCCATCATTGCTGCACAGGGAGCACAAATCATTGCACTCAAGCAGGCAGAAGCGACTCAATATCAGAGAATGGATTATCTTCATAAAGGGTTTACCCTCTGTGGGAATAAGATCATTCAATTAGAGCGTTTGATTCAAACCCAAGTGGCAAAGGTTGTAGGTCCTCCTGACCAAACCAATGCTTCCAAAAAGGGGGAGAATTAGGAGATCCCAAAAGCAGTCCATGCAGCTCCGACAGACTCAGTCCAAGCAGCTCCAACTGTTCAAGTATCTAGGCTAACTGTCCCAACAGCTTCTCAACCTGTTAGCCTAGAAAGTCAAGCTGCTTCTTCAAAAGCAACTGGAGTTGTTATAAAAGAAGGTTTTCAAGCTCCTATCAGTTCAGTCCAAGCTACAACTTCTGCTACAAAAGATAAGGGCAATGACATTCTTATAGAGTCTCCAAAGCACAAATTTTCTACCAAAGAAGCCCAGATTGCCTTTGATGCTGAGATTGCCAGAAAGTTAGCAGAAGAACAAGATAAAGCTTTAGACCAGCAAACCCATGCCCAAATGCAAGATGATGAAACCTTAGGAGACTACCTAAGAGGGTTTGTGGTCAAGCAAGGTGAAAGGAAACGAAAGATGCCAACAGGGCACTCAAAGGCTGAGCATAGAAGATTTCTGATTAATTTTGCCTTTGCAGCAGGTATTCCAAAGAAGATGGCCCAGTCTATGAGCACAGAAAGGCTGCAAGATATCCATGATAAAGAAATGGAAAAACTCAAGGTAGCCAAAGTCTCCCAAGAAGTCCAAAGTTCAAAAGTTTCAATTCAAGCTGCTGCAAGTGATCCTGCTCCTTCTGTTCAAGCTGTTGATCCTATTTCTCAAACAGAGCCAATCTCACAAGCAAAGCTTGATCAGGTCAAAAGGGTGCTTTTTGAGGATCAGCTGCAACAAGTAATGGAGATAGAGAAGTCTCTTGACCAGCATGATTTCTCAAAACCTCTCATTACTTACTGGTATGCTAAGTCAATGGATAACATTGACTTAAGATATCATTTTGTAGTAAGCAAAGAAACTGGTCCTGAGAAAGAATACAAGAGCATAATGCATATGGCTGAAAGGATGACAAGAGACGAGCTTACAAGGATGTATCAAGTTGGGACTGCTACTCAAGTCAGATCTTCCCTCCCACAATTCAAGCAAGCCATTAAAGATTTACAGAGTATTTTTGATCCTGAATCTATAAGAAAAGATATAGAAAATGCAAAGGAGATGAAGGTCAAACAGGTTGATCTGTTTGTTAAATCAAAGACCTACAGAATCAGATTTATAGATGGTTCTGGTATGTTCTTCAATTTTGAGTTTCTTGATCTTCCAAAGGATATACTTTTTCAGATGCTGTCTGCACGGATATAATGTGATAAAGAGGATCTAAAGAAAGAATTTTTGAAGGCTGTAAGTCAGAAACTTGCACAGTTGTAAGTTTTTGAAAGCCTTGGTTTGTAAATAACAGTTTTGCTCTGATTATTTTCCTTATTTGTATAGAACTTAAAGTCTTGTATAAAGAATTTAAGTTAGGGGGAGATTGTTGGGAAATATTCTAAGTAGTTCAAACTGTTAGTTAGACTTCTCAGACTGTTAGTAGAATTTCTGTGTAAATATAAAGTTCATGCTGTTAGTTGAAGAAACTCGAGCTGCTGGTACAAAAGTTCATGCTGCCAGAGCATTTCACTCAAACTGTCCTGCTCAAGCTGCTAAGTGTTTCAAGCCGCTCAACGGTTTCATAAACAGAAAGTGCTGATATTCAGGAAGAAATATCTACATGAAGATTCCATCATATCTACTATCAGAGAAGTCAGAGTCCTTTAAGGAAACAAATCAAGAAGCATTATAAATACATAGAATAGGTCTTTCTATTGTATAGGAGTTTTCTGTGTATTCAAGATTGTAATTGCTAATTGTTTGAGTTTATCATAAGCCTCTAAGGTTGTAAAACCCTAAGAACAATTTGTGTTCTTCGTCTAATCAAACAGATTAGAGGTGATTGTAATCATTGAAGTCAGCAATACAAGCAATTTTGATTTACTTATTTATGTTTATCTGTTATAAGTTCTAAATGCTTTTGTTAAAATAATTGAATGTTATTCCGCAAACTTCTCAATTAAACTTTGATTCAAAGCAAGATTATTGATTTATACTCTGATAAATTCAAATCAGTTAGTCTTGGTTAGTGAAGTTAAGATCCTGACAAGTGGTATCAGAGCCACAGGTTGTTCTTTGTTTGTCAAAGTCGAAAGCTTTCTTTTAAATTTTTAAATCTTTTGCAATGGAATTTGATAATAGCAGCAGTGGATCTGGGCAAGGACTCAAAGTGTCTATGCTCAAGCCCACTGAGTTTGAGATGTGGAAACTCAGGATTCAATAGCATATTCAATTCATTAATTATGCCATATGGGAAGCTGTTGAATTCCCTCCTGTAGTTGATCCAGAACTTGATGATGAGGGAAAACCAGTCAAAACTCCTCCAAAAACTGAACTTGAAAGAAAGGCTAGAATGAATGAAGTGAAAGCTCTTACACTTTTACAAATAGCCATTCCTAATGCTTATCAACATCAGTTCAAAAGTTTTATACTGCTCATTCTCTTTGGAATGCTTTAGAGAAAAGATTTGCTGGGAATGCCAGTACCAAGAGAAATCAAAAAGATCTTTTAAAACAGCAGTATGAGAACTTTTCTGGTGGCAAGAATGAAAACCTTACTCAAATCTTTGACAGGTTCGACAAACTGATAAGTGAACTGGAAAGTGCAAAAGTCAGCCTCGATCAAGATGAGGTCAACCTAAAGTTTCTCAGATCTCTTGGAGAAGAATGGACAGTTTATGCTGCTCAATGGAGAACAAAAGACACTCTTGATGAAATAGAACTGGATGATCTGTACAATAGTCTAAGAGTGTTTGAGACTGAGATTGACACTAAAAAGAACTCTCTCTCTTATAATCACAATACTGCACTTATGTCATCAGAAAAATCTAATTGCAGTGATTCCTTTTCAGGTGGTGATGGCAACTCTACTGAAGCTCACTATGAGGCTTTTGTTGCCAATGATGGATTGTTTGCACTAAATGCTGAAGATCTAGAACAGATTCATCCAGATAATCTTGAAGAGATGGATCTGAAGTGGCAACATGCAATGCTGACCATGAGGGCTAAAAGGTTTCTTAAAAGAACTGGCAGGACTAACTTTCAAGCCAGAACAGAAGGCAAACCAGCTTTTGATAAGTCAAAAGTTGAGTGTTACAAATGTCATAACTTGGCCACTTTGCCAGAGAATGCAGATCTCAAAGTCAACAATCATCAAGGCCTCAACAGGCTAATCAGGCTTCATCATCACAAGCACTTGTCTCTCAAGAAGACAATGTGTTTGACTGGAGTGATCAGAGGAAGAGTTTCAAAATCAAGCTCTAATGGCAGAAACATCAAATGTCTCCTCCACTGAACTACCATCTGAGGTAAATTCTAAAATCTGCTCTCAAACATGAAAAAATATGGTTAAAAAGTACAGAGACCATAATGAGAGCATGTGCAAAACTCTAGCTAAGATGGAAGAGAGGATATATGAATACATGCAAGCCATAGAAGATCTTGAAAAACAGATCAATGACTATAAGGATAATGAGATCCAAATGGGACATGATAGAACATATCATGAGTGGGAGAAAAAGGAGCTAAATAAGAACATAGAATCCCTAAATAAAAAGGTAGAAGAGACTGAACAAAAGGTGTTAGAGGCTAATAAGAAACTAGAATCTGTCAATATAGATCTAGGTAACTTCAAATTGGCTAATCAAAAGCTGGAACACCTAATGGAAGTCCAATTTAAAGATAGGGTAAAATCTCAAGTTAATCCCAAAGAAGGTATAGGCTACAGGGCTACTCCACCTCCATACAACAACAAATACATTCATCCAATGAGTGAGGTTGCTGATAGGCTTGTCAATGAACCACTAAATGAGTCTATGACTACTGTAGATCCTATCCTTGATAACAGTCCTGAATCTAAAGAAGATCAGATTCAAAATAGAGACTGTGAGTGCACAGCAGTTGAGCAAGAACACAAAACAATGAGTACACCTATAGCAAACCAAATCCCCAACAAGAAAGGAAAAGAGAAGATGAGTGTATGCCATGCTGCTCCACAAGTTTCTGTACCTTCTAACTGTAATACTGCGTCTTCTTCAAAGAATACAAAATGGGGTAAAAATGTTCCAGTCTGCACATGCCAAAAGCATGGTGTTCAAAAGTTTCCCAAACAACAGCAGGTAAGGGGAAATCAAAGGAACAAGAACCAGAAACTATCTAATAAAACTGGTTCTTCAATTCAAATAGTCAAAAGGTGTTTTCACTGTGGCAGGAAAAATCACTTGGCCAAGGATTGTTTTTGTAAACCAGCTGTTGCAAAACAGACTGTGATTCATAATAAGTCAAGTTCTACTCATGTAAAAAATTCAAAGGTCAAACCTTCTGCTACATCCGTTCCAAAGAAAACAGTAGATCACAGGTTCACAAAAGTTAATAAGAAATAGCTCACACACCAAAAACAAGTTTTAGCTAAACCAAAGGTAAATTTTAAACAAATATGGTGTGTCAAAAGTACAAACTCAGGTGAACCTGTTGATAAAAATGTTGAAACTACCAAGTCAAAAATTGAGACTGCCAGTGCAAATTCTCAAGCTGTTAGCACTACAGACTCAATTCAGACTGGTAGGCTCAAAATTAGGACTGGTAATGGATCATCTGAGACTGTTACTGAAAAGGATGGACAAAATACCTGGATACCTCATGTGCTAACTAAGTACTCTCTACAAATTCCATCAGTGGATCTTACTAAGTATAAGAAATCCAAGACAGTATTTAGTTATGTTAATGCACAAGGACAACCCAAAACCAACTTGGTTTGGGTTTACTCCACTACTAACTAAGCTTTTATTTGTGCAGGGCAACCACAAGTCACCACATAAAACAAGATGGCATTTGGACAGTGGATGCTCTAGACACATGACAGACAATTCTGAGTGCTTGTCAAATTTCAAAGGCTTTGATGGAGGATTTGTTGCATTTGGAGGCAACTCAAAAGGAGGTAAGGTTACAGGTAAAGGTACTGTTAATGCAGACAACATGATTTTCAATGATGTTTTGTATGTTGAACAGCTTAAGTATAATTTATTAAGTGTCTCTCAAATCTATGACAAACAAAACATTGTTTTGTTTACAGATTCTGAGTGCATTGTCCTTTCAAAAGATTTCAAAATTCCTGAAAATCTTGTTTTACTAAGAACACCAAGAAAGGACAATGTCTACTGTTTGGACACAGATATTTTATCCAAATCAAATACTTTAAGCTGTTTGATATCCAAAGCATCATCCAATGAGTCTGCTCTTTGGCATAGAAGGATGTGTCAAAAAGAATCTGGTAAGAGGTTTACCACAAAAGGAGTTCATATGTGATGATCATTGTGTAGCATGTCTTAAAGGCAAGCAACACAAAACTTCTCATAAGGCCAAATAAGTAAATTCAATCTCATCTGCTCTTCAGCTGATTCATATGGATCTATTTGGTCCAACATCTGTTTTGAGTTTGAATAAAAGGGCTTACTGTTTAGTCATTGTTGATGATTTCACCAGATTTACTTGGGTTTACTTTCTTAGGTCTAAAGATGAAACTGCTGAGCTAGTTAAGTCATTTATTCTTAAGATAGAAAACCAATCCAACTCAAAAGTTAAGGTGATAAGATCAGACAATGGAACTGAATTTAAAAATCACATTCTAAACAGCTTTTGTGAGTCCAAAGGTATTGCTAGGCAATATAGTGCACCAAGAACACCACAGCAGAATGGTGTAGCTGAGAGAAAGAACAGAACATTGATTGACGCTGCTATAACCATGCTAGCTGATTCAAAACTGCCAATGACCTTTTGGGCAGAAGCAGTCAACACAGCCTGTTATGTTCTAAATTGGGTTCAGATTGTTCAATCACAAGGGAAAACTCCATATGAGTTATTCCATAATAGAATACCCTTAATAGCCTTTTTCAAGTCATTTGGCTGTCCATGCACCATTCTTCACACTAAGACTCACTTAGGAAAGTTTGAAAGTAAAGCTGAAGAATGTTTCTTTGTAGGATACTCTCATCAAAGCAAAGCCTATAGAGTATATAACAGTGTGTCTAAAACCATTGAAGAAAGTGCCAATGTTGAACTTAATGAAAATACTACAAATGTCAAAGGCACTGGTACTGATTGGTTGTTTGATTTAGATTCACTGACAAATTCTCTGAGCTTTGTTGAGTATACTGCAGAAGCTGATGCAAACAGAATTGAAGTTGTCAACACAAATTCTCATGCTGTCAATACAAATTCTCAAGCTGTTGGCACAAAGTTTCAAACTGCTGCAGATTCAAACAATTGGGATGAGTATACATCTATACCACTTCTGTCATGTGACCCTCCAGGGGTTTTGAATGCTCAACTGATACAGATCCAGACACTGAAGTGCCACTCCCAAGTCCTGATAGAACAGCTCCAACGCAAAGGGAAACAGTCCCAGATTCAAGTCAAGCTTTTCCAGAAGCTGAACCATCCACTGGTCCTGATGGAGATGATACAAACCTTGGTTCTTCTTTTCAGACAGAAAGAGAGCCTACACTTAGAGTTCACAAGTATCATCCTCTCAATCAAATATTGGGTGATCCAAGTACACCTGTACAAACAAGGAAAATGGTTCAAAATGAGACTGCTGCTGCTGAACAAGCAGTTCCTGAATTCAGTCTAGCTGCTTTTGAACATGCTTGTTTCATGTCTCAGCTAGAACCTAAAAAGGCATCAGAAGCATTGAAAGATTCATCCTGGATTGAGGCAATGCAGGAAGAGCTTCTACAGTTCAAGATTCAGAATGTATGGACACTTGTTGATCTTCCTAAAGGAAAGAGATCAATTGGTACAAGATGGGTGTTCAGAAACAAGAAAGATGAGAGAGGGATAGTCATCAAGAACAAAGCAAGACTAGTAGCTCAAGGGTACACTCAAGAGGAAGGCATAGATTATGATGATGTATTTGCTCCAGTGGCAAGACTTGAAGCCATCAGACTGTTTTTGGCTTATGCAAGCTTCAAAGGTTTTAAAGTGTATCAAATGGATGTAAAGTCTGCTTTTCTATATGGCACAATTGAAGAGGAGGTGTATGTGTGTCAGCCTCCTGGTTTTGAGGACTACAAGTATCCAGACAGAGTCTACAAGCTAGACAAAGCTCTCTATGGACTTCATCAAGCCCCCAGAGCATGGTATGACACTCTGTCATCATACCTTTTACGGAATGGGTTCAAGAGAGGCACTCTGGACAAAACACTTTTCACAAAGTCCATCAAAGCTGAGATTCTGCTTGTACAAATCTATGGTGATGACATCATCTTTGGCTCAACAAATGATTGTCTGTGCAAAGAGTTTGAGGCATTAATGCACAAAAAGTTTCAAATGAGTTCAATGGGAGAACTCACTTTCTTTCTAGGATTGCAGGTCAAGCAGAAGCCCACTGGTCTCTTCATAAGTCAATCAAAGTATGTTAAAGACATACTAGAAAAGTTTGGGTATCAAGACACCAAAGTTGCAAGCACTCCAATGGATCCTCACAAGCAGCTCCATACAGACAAAGATGGAATAGATGTGGACATTCATTTATACAGATCTCTTATAGGATCTCTTATGTATCTAACATCTTCTAGACCTTATATTATGTTTGCTGTCTGTGTGTGTGCTAGGTTTCAATGCTCTCCAAAGGATTCTCATTTGGTTGCTGTTAAGAGAATCTTTAGATATCTCAAAGGCCAACCACATTTAGGCCTATGGTATCCTAAAGACTCTCCTCTTGACCTAACAGCTTATTCTGACAGTGATTATCGAGGATGAAATATTGACAGAAAATCCACAACTGGTGGATGTCAATACTTGGGAACAAGATTGGTCTCTTGGCAGTGCAAAAAGCAAACAACTGTCTCCACATCATCTACTGAAGCAGAATATGTAGCAGCTGCAAGTTGCTGCTCCCAAGTGATGTGGATTCAAACTCAACTGAGAGACTATGGTATGAATTTCCTATCCACTCCCATTTATATTGACAATTCAAGTGCAATTAGCATTGTACAAAATCCAGTGAAATTTCCCAAAACCAAGCATATAGAAATTAGATTTCATTTTATATGGGATTGCAATGAGAAGAAAATAATCCAAGTTACCAAAATTCACACTGATGATCAGTTAGCCGGTCTATTTACAAAACCAATTGATGTAGGAAGATTCACGTTCCTAGTATCAAATATTGGTATGGTTAACATGGATTAATTTAATTTTCTGTGTACATATACTTGTTTAAGGGGGAGTCACTGTTTCATTAACAATCGCCTAATTTTCAACTAACAGCTTGAGTACTTTCTCAAGCTGCTAATTCATTTTCTCGGACTGTTAGTTGTTTCACTTGATCTGTCAAAGTGTGCAGGGTAATATGGTCATTTCCATAAGTTTGCGCGGGTGTAGATATTTTCAAAATCTTTAAAGGTTCCAGTTTCGTTCTATTGTAACTACCAGTTGCAAAATATCTTCCTGAACCCTTCTTGATTCTCTAAAACAATTTCCACTCACATCTCTCAAACCCTAAAATCTCCAATTGATCTTCAATGGAGTTCGTTAAAGAACACAACTACCTACCCTACTCTCTAAAGCATACTGATCTTGCACCATTCCATGACATCATGGAATTCCTTCGAAGTTCCCATATCAATCATGCTCTCAATATCAATCCCACCATATACATCTCTCATACTGAGCAGTTCTGGAACCGTGCTTCTGTACAAACGATCAATGGAGTCTCTTCTATGACATCCAAAATCGATGGCACTACCATCACAGTGACTGAGGAATCCATTCGCCAACATCTGCATCTTCAAGATGGCTCAGGTATAACAGACCTATCCCTTAATGAGTTACATACTGGTCTTTATAATATTGGATATAGGGGTCCTGCTGATTCTTTTACTTTCTTTAAAGCACATTTTCTCCTAAATGGAAATATCTTGTGCACATTATTTAGCAGTGTATTAGCCCTAAAAGAACTGGTTGGTCTGAATTTTCATCAAACATTGCCACTGCCTTGGTGTGCTTTTCAACAGGCCAACAGTTCAATTTTTCAAATACGATTTTCCAGGGGATGTTAAGGCATCATTTCCTAAAGAATGGGAAATTTTTGATGTATCCTCGATTTTTGGCAGAGATAATTGTAAAAACTTGCACAAATTTTAATATACATAAGAGGGTACATGTTTCCCATAGGCACTCACTATCTTCTATTAAAAGGCTTTTGAAGCCAAGTGCCAATTTTTTGAGTGTAGATGTTCCATTGCCTTCTGCAATGATGAACATCATTCCAAGAAACAGAGGAGAGGGTCCTGAGTAGGGTCAGCCTAACACTACTGCTTCACCCCCAGGACCCCAACCCACTCCTCAAGATACACAAATGCCTTCAGTTCCTTTTGTTAAGCCCTCATCCCCACTCCAACTATATAAAAGGAAAAGAGGTCCAGGAGCTCCTTCCTCCTCAGCCCTCAGATAAGAGCAAAATAACCCTGTGCAGGAGGATACTTCTGCACAGAATATCCAAAGGGTACACATTGTGGACACTCCCAACCTCACTCAGGAGGTGGACATCTCACCAGAGATAGTCCATATGAGTTCTGTGGCTGACACTACTGCTGTCTCTTCACAAGAGGCACATGACAGTGCCAACATAATTAAGACCACTCCCATGGCAACAACAAGTATGCAAACACCAGCTGGAAGTCCCCAGAACCAAGAACAGAGGGGCCCAGAGGTTTCTACTTCTGGTATTCATGCCAGTGATAGATCACAAGGAACACACACGTTTGCTGATCTTGAGGCTAGTCTGCAACTTATGTTATTAACAGATCCTAAGCTGCAACCTGTTGTAGCAATGTTAAAATACCATCAATCCATCATTGCTGCACAGGGAGCACAAATCATTGCACTCAAGCAGGCAGAAGCGGCTCAAAATCAGAGAATGGATTATCTCCATAAAGGGTTTACCCTCTGTGGGAATAAGATCATTCAATTAGAGCGTTTGATTCAAACCCAAGTGGCAAAGGTTGTAGGTCCTCCTGACCAAACCACTGCTTCAAAAAAGGGGGAGAATCAGGAGATCCCTAAAGCAGTCCAAGCAGCTCCAACAGACTCAGTCCAAGCAGCTTCAACTGTTCAAGTATCTAGGCTAACAGTCCCAACAGCTTCTCAAGCTGTTAGCCTAGAAACTCAAGCTGCTTCTTCAAAAGCAACTGGAGTTGTTATAAAAGAAGGTTTTCAAGCTCCCATCAGTTCAGTCCAAGCTACAACTTCTGCTACAAAAGATAAGGGCAATGGCATTCTTATAGAGTCTCCAAAGCACAAATTTCCTACCAAAGAAGCCCAGATTGCCTTTGATGCTGAGATTGCCAGAAAGTTAGCAGAAGAACAAGATAAAGCTTTAGACCAGCAAACCCATGCCCCAATGCAAGATGCTGAAACCTTAGGAGACTACCTAAGAGGGTTTGTGGTCAAGCAAGGTGAAAGGAAACGAAAGATGCCAACAGGGCACTCAAAGGCTGAGCATAGAAGATTTCTGATTAATTTTGCCTTTGCAGCAGGTATTCCAAAGAAGATGGCTCAGTCTATGAGCACAGAAAGGCTGCAAGATATCCATGATAAAGAAATGGAAAAACGCAAGGTAGCCAAAGTCTCCCAAGAAGTCCAAAGTTCAAAAGTTTCAATTCAAGCTGCTGCAAGTGATCCTGCTCCTTCTGTTCAAGCTGTTGATCCTATTCCTCAAAGACAGCCAATCTCACAAGCAAAGCTTGATCAGGTCAAAAGGGTGCCTTTTGAGCATCAGCTGCAACAAGTAATGGAGATAGAGAAGTCTCTTGACCAGCATGATTTCTCAAAACCTCTCATTACTTACTGGTATGCTAAGTCAATGGATAACATTGACTTAAGATATCATTTTGTAGTAAGCAGAGAAACTGGTCCTGAGGAAGAATACAAGAGCATAATGCATATGGCTGAAAGGATGACAAGAGACGAGCTTACAAGGATGTATCAAGTTGGGACTGCTACTCAAGTCAGATCTTCCCTCCCACAATTCAAGCAAGCCATTAAAGATTTACAGAGTATTTTTGATCCTGAATCTATAAGAAAAGATATAGAAAATGCAAAGGAGATGAAGGTCAAATAGGTTGATCTGTTTGTTAAATCAAAGACCTACAGAATCAGATTTATAGATGGTTCTGGTATGTTCTTCAATTTTGAGTTTCTTGATCTTCCAAAGGATATACTTTTTCAGATGATGTCTGCACGGATATATTGTGATAAAGAGGATCTAAAGAAAGAATTTTTGAAGGCTGTAAGTCAGAAACTTGCACAGTTGTAAGTTTTTGAAAGCCTTGGTTTGTAAATAACAGTTTTGCTCTGATTATTTTCCTTATTTGTATAGAACTTAAAGTCTTGTATAAAGAATTTAAGTTAGGGGGAGATTGTTAGGAAATATTCTAAGTAGTTCAAACTGTTAGTTAGACTTCTCAGACTGTTAGTAGAATTTCTGTGTAAATATAAAGTTCATGTTGTTAGTTAAAGAAACTCGAGCTGCTAGTACAAAAGTTCATGCTGCCAGAGCATTTCACTCAAACTGTCCTGCTCAAGCTGCTCAACGGTTTCATAAACAGAAAGTGCTGATATTCAGGAAGAAATATCTACATGAAGATTCCAGCATATCTACTATCAGAGAAGTCAGAGTCCTTCAAGGAAACAAATCAAGAAGCATTATAAATACATAGAATAGGTCTTTCTATTGTATAGGAGTTTTCTGCGTATTCAAGATTGTAATCGGTTTTTGTTTGAGTTTTTCATAAGCCTCTAAGGTTGTAAAACCCTAAGAACAATTTGTGTTCTTCGTCTAATCAAACAGATTAGAGGTGATTGTAATCATTGAAGTCAGCAATACAAGCAATTTTGATTTACTTATTTATGTTTATCTGTTATAAGTTCTAAAAGCTTTTGTTAAAATAATTGAATGTTATTCCGCAAACTTCTCAATTAAACTTTGATTCAAAGCAAGATTATTGATTTATACTCTGATAAATTCAAATCAGTTAGTCTTGGTTAGTGAAGTTAAGATCCTGACAAGTGGTATACCCACAATCACATCGAAGCTACTGATCTTAATCGGCAGCAAGTCTATCTGAAACTGATGGGAGTCTATCTCTAAAACACAACCCCAATATACCCGAATCACTAACATGGTACTCCCATCGACCCTCTCAACAATCAAAGGAACAGATAGAGAAGAAGGAGACACAGTTAAATATGCACAGAAGACAACAGACAAATAGGAGCAATCTGCCCCGGAATCAAACAAAACACGAGCTCGAAGTCCGTTCAGAATATACGTACCCGAAACGACGTCTGTAGCATCCCGTGCCTCCTCGGTTGTCGCCTGAAATACACGCCCTCGACCCCTCGAAACTGAATCACGACGACTAGAAGATGCTGGCTCGGCCCTGGCCCCACTCGAACCGGACCCCCTGAACTGCCGATCCCGGCTCCGGACAGTCTCTAACTCGGTGTCCTGGCCTCCCACATCGGAAACACAGCGGCTTTGGGACTGTACACACAGACGCAACATGCCCTCGCTGACCACATCTAAAGCAACGAGGCTGATCGGACAAACACTGCCCCGAATGGCGCCTGTGACACTTCGGGCACTCACAATCCCCATAAGAACTGTCAACCCTGCTACCGGATGCTTGGGACCCCTGTCCTGCACTGCTCTGGGCTTGAGTCTAAGCCCTAGACCCCTGACTTTGACCCTGTCTCCTCGATCGGCGGTCTCTGCCTCTATCTCTATCCCGCCTCTGCCCGGAACCCTGTCTTGAACCTTGGCTCGAAAACATCCACTGATCCGGATGCTTATCACTAGGAGCGTCCCCGGAGGACCTCCATACACTCGATTGCTTCTCAGATGTGCCAGTACGCTGTCTCTGAGAAGAGGGCTGCTCCCTCTGCTTAATGATCTCCCGCTCCCTCATGCTGGCCATCTCGAGCTCTAGCGAAAGTTGGGGTATCATGCAGCCCCAAGAACTCTCGGATATCAGATCGCAGACCATCAATGAATGCATCAGCCTTCCGACTCTCTGTGTCGACATGCTGAGGCGCAAACTGTGAATACTTGTTAAAACGGTCAACATACTGCTGGACGGTCATACGACCCTGCTGCAAATGCAAGAATCGGCGCTCCATCTCTCTACGCTCGTCCCGAGGAATGTACTGGAGCTCAAACACAACTCGAAACTGTTCCCAAGTCATAGCATACGCGGCGGACTGTGTCATCGAAGACTTGATCGATTTCCACCACTGTGAAGCCCCGCCTCGTAACTGATAAGCTGTGTAACCAACCATGTCCCTCGGATCAACATGGGCTACCCGAAATGCAGCCTCAATCTCTCGCTCCCAGGCTATAGCCGCCCCCGGCTCACCGTCACCTCGGAACTGCGGTGGGGCGCCCGTCATAAAATCCTTGAAAGACCCGCCCCGCTGAGAGGATGAAAATGCACCACCCCCCGACTCAGTCCCAGTAGGTTGGACAATCGGTCCCCCACCCTGACCCTACTCTTGCTCTTTTTGCTGTCTGTAGAACTAGCTCTAATTTCCAAATGTACTCATCACTGGGCGGCTTACTCGCGTCCGATCCCTCGCCCTGGTCCGCCATAATGATATGCACAAAGAGAAACAGTTAAGCACAACAATTAAATCACTTAGCGTTATACACTAAGCCAGATCGATTAATCCAGTAATAAAATCGCGAAAATGATCTCCGTGGATCGGAACAAGGTTTAAGTCAAGCATCCACTAATGATACTCAAGCTTCAAACCGCAAGCTCTGATACCATGCTGTAACACCCCTCCCGATCCCAGAAATATAATCCATCCGCTAAAATTATAACCCGGAGACACGTAAGCCCCACTAAAATATATCCACGTACCAGGTCCAAAAGACGGATGTTACAATATATATATATATATATATATATATATATATATATATATATATATATATATATATATATATATATATATATATATATATATATATATGGTTGAGATCATTGCAGAACCTTAATTTATTGCAGAACTATAGAACCAATCTAAACCATTGGATTATAATATAACACTAGGGATAAGATGACAATTATGCAATTAACATTGAATTAATAATAGCCAACCAAGTTTGACTGCCCACTTTGACCATTTTTTACTCTTTTATTATCAAACGTACATGCACTGTTGCATATATGATATATTGTATTCGACGTTGAATATGTGATATAAACTGTAATTCGACATTGAATGATCTCGATAGAATATATTGAATGATCGTCCGGGTAAAAAAATTTTTTTACGAAAAATAAACACATAAAATATTTTCGAAAAAATATATCATGATTATTCTCGTTAAATCCACCAACTTTGACTACTAAATTTGACCATTATTTTGGCTTTGTTACTATTGAATGTACACGCAGTGTTGCATATATGATATATAGTGTTACTTCGACGTTGAATATACGATATCAAGTATTCCTTCGCCATTGAATGATATCGTCATGCTATATTGCATCGTGATCTGGGGAAAAAAATTTTTTACGAAAAACAAACACGTAAATTTTTTTTGAAAAAAATATATCATGACTGGTCTCATTTTAGAGTAAAACTCTGGTTTTAGTGGCATAATTTTTTTTGATTTAAAAATTATTCATATTAATGTTATTTTAATTTAAAGAAAAAAGATATTTATTTTGCTAATGTCAATCTTTTTGCTATTTCCAATCTTTCCATTTTTAACCCCAAATTAAATTATCACTAATACCAATATTTTTTTCACTAATTCCAAACTTGATTGTTTTAATCAAGACCATTAGATTAATATAATCTATGGACGATATTGGTTCTACAGTTCTACACTAAATTTAAGTTTTTGAATGTCTTCATATATATGTGTGTGTGTGTGTGTGTTTATATATATATATATATATATATATATATATATATATATATATATATATATATATATATATATATATATATATATATATATATATATATATATATGATTGGGTTCACATGAGAACCCATCTATTTCGTGAGAACGTGAGAACCACTCTAAAATTTGTGCATCCACTGTATAAAATTGTGTATTTGATACTAAAATTAAATGTTTTCGACAAATTTATGCATTTCATGTAAAAATTTACGCATCTCATGCTATAATTTATCTATTTTATGTACGAATTATGCATTTAAGAAAATTTGTGCATTTTGATATATAAATTTGTGCATTTAGTTTATAATTTAATGAATATAATTTTTGAATGTAATTTTAGTGTTAGGTTATGATATTTATTAATATTTAAGACTAATAATGGTTTTACTTAAAACTTTTAATTTTTAAATTTGTATATTTGATGTAGAAATTTGTGCATTTTGGAGTGGTTCTCATGTTGATCTTTACTCGGATTTGGCTATTAAAATCAAAAGAATGAAGAAAGCCTAAGTTATACCAAATACCACTGGCAGTGTACCAGTCGTACATAGTATAGCTAGAAGCTGACCTCGGGAATTATCAAACTCAGGGAACGGCAAAAAGGTTCGAGATACCGATACTAGGATTTTCACTAATATCTAGCCACTTAAAAGGGTAAAATGATGGATTACCTACAAACTAAACTAAACTAAACTACGAACTGCATGAATGCACCTAAGATAAACTAAGATAACTAAAATGAGATATAAAGACAGACTATGATGATCTAAATTATCAAAAGTAAATAAACAAGATAAAGATCAAATAATAAAAGCAACACACACCTGGAATTGTTCTTTAGGATTGATGAAAAGGAACTAAGTGAATAAACTCTTAGGATGTTTTAGTTGAAAACAGAAAGAGTTCTCCAGTATTCCCCAACCCCATAAAACTAGCGAAAACATGCATTTTACGAAAGAAATAACCAACTAAAACTAGCTTTTAAAACAAAAACTTTCTACACGTCAAGCGCTCGGAATCGGTTTCAAACATTCATTTTAATCGAACAAACACATATCATATTCATGGAACTTAAAGATCAAATTAACCCTATGATCACATTAATGCTAAGGATCAATTTCATGCAATAACTTCACAATTTATCAACTAGTTACCATATCATAATCACAATAACGCTAGAAATGGCAACAAACTAACAAATCACACAAATTTGATAAAGTTTGTAAAAATCAGCATTTAAATTCAATTCTCATGATCACAATAATGCTAGAAAATCAAACTTAACACCGATTTTGTTAATTCCAACGCATCAATTAAATCATACACAATTGAGACATACACTTTTCCAACTAAAACATCAAAATCTTTTCATATAACCATCAAGAAACAAAATCCAAGTTAGTGTTAACAAGACTACTCACTAATCATGCTAATAACAATAAAATAAACAAAATCTAAACTAAACAAAACCAATTCAGAAAGTTTAAGGAAAGATTGTACCAAAACCGTAGCTAAAGATGATGAAATAGGTGAAGAAATCGTAACCGAATGCTTGAATCACCAAGGAAAACCGAATGCTTGAGCTAATCTAACCATAACTATGCTTGAAAAACAAGAACCCTACATACACCTACTAATCGCACCTTAAAGTGTGTGAAAATTGCGGCTATACTAAGATAAAAACGAAGATTGCCCTAACTTGGCCGCTGCTCTCTTTTTAATCAGATCTGACGCGTCGTGATCATGACAAAAGTCGTGGTCATGACAAAAGTCGTGGTCACGACTTGACTGGCTTTGGCAAACTCATTCCAGCTTCGAGGGAGGACGGCTAAATCCGTGAATTCAACGTTTTCGCTTCATTTTTCATCTATTTGGCAACATGGCGGCTTCAAACCTACGAAATACAAATATGAAGCAAATAAATATCATTTCCACGTATAACGAGGTTAAAACCGCCAAAATGTAAGACAAAATGATACGAAAAATATATACAAATGACATCATATCACACGTTCTCCCGGTAATGGGGGTTCTTACCGGAACCCAACTATATATATATATATAAATATATATATATATATATATATATATATATATATATATATATATATATATATATATATATATATATATATATATATATATATATATATATATAAGATACTCCAAAATTCAACATGTCACTTTCATGTTTCATGTAACACCCTCTCTTCACACGTAAATGTCACGTCAGTATAAAATCATAAGTGGCAATGTCGCAATCAACTCTTATTAGACATGTCAGAGGATCACATAATTCACTCATACTTAAAAACTTTAATAAAACATGGTAAGAGTATAATTACAACGTACTACAGCTAGCAGAATTCCATACAACTAACACAACGCTGTTGAATATCTAACATACATAAATACTGAGCAGGTATACAAAAACTGATTAACAATTCAAAAAGCTAGCACCAACATACAACAACTAATGCACAAGATCTCAAAGTACTTTAGCGCCTACTTCTGCTGTTGCGACTGCTGTTGTTCACCCTTCTGACTGCCACTGCCACTGAACATAGCATGCAACTCAAAACAATTAACTCAAGTACGCCTCATAATTTCTGATGTAGTCTCGGAGCTCAACACACAACTCAACTCAATGGGGATGCCGTTCCCCGGTCAACAGATTGCACACAATAGTGGTTAGCTACTCAACAAGCATAGGAGCGAACTGGCAATAACTCCGTCGTATATATATGGTATCATACTTCATGACTGGTTAGGGACAGTCACCCTGCGCGATCGCCCATCACGGATACTCTGGAATTGATCTCGACTCAGAGACACAAATCACACATAATAAAAGTAAATAGAATCATACTTGAGGCGCCACATCTCTGTCTCAATTATATCATCACAATCACGCAATTAATGCAATAAGACTCGTAAAATAGAGCGCTCTTCTGAATAGACTCGTGTACTCACCTGATGACCGACAATCTATCTCACTGGCCCTTCTGAACTCTGTCGCGGCTCAACTCGCTGTTTGGTCGACCTTGTACATATAACGGATCCCAGAACATTAGTTCAAACCTCATGAATACTCATATGAGACACACATACACTAACCCTGTAACTGAATTGGATCCAAAAATATAACCATAACATACCTCAAACCCCAAAATCAAATATGGCCCAAATAGATGGAACGCAGCCTGCACTCAACCCCATCGCGGTCGTGCTTGGAATCGCGGTCGTGCTAAGATCATCACGGGCGCACTCATGAACTCGACCATGCTCACCAACGTTGCCCATACTCGACCACACCGCCCTCTGCTCATCGCAGCCGTGCTCCAGGGATCGCGAGCACGTTCACAGACGACCAAAACTGCTCTGTTCTGTTTTCATGGCGATTTCGGTGTATTTTCATCCCTAACTCGATTTCTAGCCAAGTAAACTCATACCAAACATGTATCTTGACTACATACAGGCTTAACAGCCAATTTCAATGAATTTACAAATTGCAACATAACTAATTCCAACAAAAATTTAGTTTTCTTACCTTTATCAACTTACAAGCTCAACAAGGAAGATGACTATGACAATTCAGCAACTCAATTTGGTTATGTGATTCCTTCTATCTATTCCAGCTGATACACTACACACACAAAGTTTACCCCTTTAGTTTAGCAGTGAAGAAAGCCAACAAGCCATTCAAAATGAAACATATGTATATCCTTTCTATTTATGCAGGTTCCGACTCAATAATCCGAACCCGACTTCGTAATTTCAATATTAATGTCAAATGAACCCATTTAAATTCATGATCTCATAATTATCAATAATCCTCAAAAATAATAACCCGGTGCCACATATGTCTCAATCCCGACACGTATAATCCACTAACCGGGATATTACTTGACCACCGCAATATTAATAAATTAATAATCCAACAAAATAAATCCACGTACTAGGTCACATTTGGGAATGTTACATTTCACGAGCAAAATAAATATAAATTATTTTAATAAAGTCAAATAAAGATAATACAATTCATTATTTTTAGAATCTAAAAATAATAATAAATCATCAACTCAATTAAATGTTTGTTATTATCAAATATTTATTGTATATTAATATGAATATAAACATACTTGACAAAAATAGGTCTTGCGTCAACCCATATAATCTAGCTATAAACTTTGAATAATATTTATGAAACAAAAAAACAATATTAAACTATCTATCTATTCTATTAAAAGAGTAAATAGATGCCACTTGGCACCTAACTAGAATGCCACTTGGCATAATGTGGATACGACACGTGTATAATCTATAATTTCCATATTAAAATAATAATTGTATTAATTAAATTAATTTAGAAATAAAATATGTCAGGATCTAAATCTAATTAACCAAGACTAACTGATTTGAATTTATCAGAGTATAAATCAATAATCTTGCTTTGAATCAAAGTTTAATTAAGAAGTTTGCGGAATAACACTCAATTATTTTAACACAAGCTTTCAGAATAAATAGCATATAAACACAATAAATAATCAAGACTGCTTGTATTGCTGATCTCAATGATTACAATCACCTCTAATCTGTTTGATTAGACGAAGAACACAGACTGTTCTTAGGGTTTTACAACCTTAGAGGCTTATGAAAACTAAAACAAGAAGCAATTACAGACTCGAATATGCAGAAAACTCTTATACAATAGAAAGACCTATTCTATGTATTTATATTGCTTCTTGATATGTTTCCTTGAAGGACTACGACTTCTTTGATAGTAGATATGCTGGAATCTTTGTGTAGATATCTTCTCCTGAAAATCAGCACTTTCTGTTTATGAAACTGTTGAGCAGCTTGAATCACTTGACAGCATGAACAGAGCAGCTCGAGTTGATGTGCTCTGGCAGCTTGAACTTTTACATTGGCAGCTCGAGTTTCTTCAACTAGCAGCATGAACTTTGGATTTACATATAAACTCTACTAACAGTTTGAGAAGCCTAACTAACAGCTTGAACCTACTTAAACTATTTCCCAACAATCTCCCCCTAACTTAAATTCTTTACACAAGACTTTAAGTTCTATACAAAAATGGAAATGAATAAGTAAACTGTTATTTACAAACCAAGGCTTTCAAAAACTTATAACTGTGCAAGTTTCTGATCTACAGCCTTCAAAAATTCTCTCTTAATTTCATCTCTATCACAAGATACCCTAACAGATTTTATCTGAAGTAGCATATCTTTTGGTAAATCATAAAATTCGAGATTGAAGAATATACCAGATCCATCTGAGAATTTTATTCTGTACGTCCTTGACTTGACAAACAGATCAACTTGCTTGACCTTCTTTTCCTTCTTCACAGCATCCTCTATTTCTTTCTTTGCAGATTCTGGGTCAACAATTGATTTTAGATCTTTAATGACTTGCTTCACTTGTGGCAAAGCAGATCTAACTTGTGTCACAGACCCAATATTATGCATTTTGATAAGCTCATCTCTGGTCAGCTTCTGAACCATCTGCCAAAATGTATCATATTCTTCTTCTGGTCCAGAGTCTCTTCTCACTATAAACTGAACTCTTAAATCACGGTCATCCAGTGACTTGGCATACCAGTAGTTGATCAGAGGCTTAGTAAGATCATGCTGATCAATCAACTTCTCTATCTCCATTGCTTTTTGCAGTTGTTGCTCAAATAACACCCTTTTAACTTGATGTAGCTTTGTTTGTGAAGGTGGTTCAGATGTAGGAATAGAAGCAACAGGAGCAGGTGCACTGGCAGCAGCTTGAATATGACTTGTAGCAGGTTGAGCTGGTTCTTGTGATGATTGGACTTCTTGGGAAACTTTTGCTTTCTTTCTTTTGTCCATCTCCTTGTCATGAATCTCTTGCAGCCTTTCAGTAGTCATGGACTGAGCCATTTTCTTAGGAATACGAGCTGCAAAGGCAAAATTGATTAAAAATCTTCTGTGCTCAGCTTTGGAGTGCCCAGTTGGCATCTTTCTCTTCTTCTCTCCCTGTTTACCCACAAACCCTTTTAGGTAATCACCTAAAGTTGCATCATCATCCATTGGGGGCTGGGTTTGCTGATCTAATTCTTTATCTTGCTCTTCTGCTATCCTCTTGGCAATTTCAGCATCAAAGACAATCTGAGCTTCTTTAGAAGAAAATTTGTGCTTTGGAGACTCAATAAGAATGCCCTTGCCTTTGTCTTTTGCAGCAGAAGATGTAGCTTGGACTGTACTTGATGGAGCTTGAACCCTTTCCCTTATGACAACTCCAGTTGCTTTTGAGGCAGCAGCTTGAGTTTCTAGGCTAACAGCTTGAGAAGCTGTTGGGACTACTAGCCTAGAGGGTGGAACTGTTGAGGCAGCTTGGACTGATGTTGTTGGAGCTGCTTGGACTGATTCAGGAACCACCTGATTCTCCCCCTTTTTGGAAGCACTGGTTTGGTCAGGAGGACCTACAACCTTTGCCCCTTGGGTTTGATTCAAACGCTCTAATTGAATGAGTTTATTTCCACAAAGGGTAAACCCCTTATGAAGATAATCCATCCTCTGATTTTGAGCCATTTCAGATTGCTTTAGGGCCATTATTTGTGCACCCTGTGCAGCAATGATGGACATTTGGTATTCCAACATAGCTACAACAGGTTTCAGCTAGGGATCCGACAAAAGCATGAGTTGCAGACTAGTCTCAAGATCAGAAAACACCTGTGGTGCTTGTGATCTATCACTGACATTAATACCAGAAGAAGAAACCTCTGGGCCCCTATGTTCTTGGTACTGGGGACTTCCAGCTTGTGTTTGCACACTTGCTGTTGCCATGGGCGTGGTCTTACTTATGTTGGCCCTGTCCTGTGCCTCTTGGGCAGAGACAGCAGTAGTGCCAGCCACAGAACCCATATGAACAGTCTCCGAAGAGATGTTCACCTCCTGAGTGAGGATGGGAGTGTCCTCAAATGGTTCCCTTTGGATATTCTGTGCAGAAGTGTCCTCCTGCACAGGGATATATGGCTCTTGTCTTAGGGCTGAGGAGGAAGGAGCTCCTGGTCCCTTTTTCCTTTTATATAGAAATTTTAGTGGGGGTGGTGGCTTTTCAAAAGGATCAGAAGAGGGATGTGTATCACGAGGAGTGGGTTGGGGTCCTGGGGGTGAAGCAGTGATGATAGGCTGAGCCTTCTCAGGACCCTCTCCTCTGTTTCTTGGAATGATGTTCATCATTGTAGAAGGCAATGGAACATCAACGCTCAAAAAATTGGCACTTTGTTTCAAAAGTCTTTTGATAGAAGATAGTGAGTGCCTGTGGGAAACATGTATCCTTTTATGTACATGAGAAGTAGTGCAAGTGTGTGCAATGATTTCTGCCAAAAATCTGGGATACATCAAAAATTTCCCACTCTTTAGGGAATGATGCCTTAACATCCCCTGAAAAATCATGTTTGAATAATTGAACCGTTGGCCTGTTGAAAAGCACACTAAGGCAGTGGCAATGTTAGAAGAAAATTCTGACCAACCAGTTCTTTTGGGGCTCATGCACTGCTGAACAATATGTACAAGATATTTCCATTTTGGAGAAAAATGGGCTTTCAAGAAAGTAAAAGAATCAGCAGGACCCCTATAACCTATATCATAAAGACCAGTATGTAAAACATCAAGGGTTAGGTCTGTTATACCTGTGGCATCCTGAAGATGCAAATGGCGCCGAATGGATTCCTCAGTAATGGTGATAGGAGTGCCATCAATTTTGGATAGTATGGAAGGAATGCCATCGATGAATGTAACAGTGGCATTGTTCCAGAACTGTTCGATATGCGATATGTATATGGTGGGGTTTATAGTGAGTGCATGATGGATATGGGAGTGACGAAGAAAGTCCATCATGGCACGAAATGGTTGAAGGTCTGAGTGCTTTAGAGAGTAGGGGAGGCAGTTGTGTTCCTTAACAAACTCCATTGAAGATCAAACGAAAGGTTTAGGGTTTGCAAAGAAGTGTGTGTGAATCGTTCAGAGGGAAAAGAAAGGCCGTGGAATGAAATTTTGTAACTGGTAGTTACAACTGAACGAAACTGGGACCTTTAAAGGTTTTGAAAAGGTTGGGTCCCGCGCACACACATTTGAAAATTACCTAAACACCCTGCACACTTTGACAGATCAAGTGAATAACTAGCAGTCCGGGAAAATGAACTAGCAGCTTGAGACAATACTCAAGCTGTTAGTTGAAAATTGTGCATCTTTTGAATGAAACAGTGACTCCCCCTTAAATACGCATACTAAGTAGATAATAATGAAAACAAATTAATCCATATTTACCATACCAATATTTGATACTAGGAAAGTGAACCTTCCTACATCAAAAGGTTTTGTATATAGATCAGCTAACTGATCATCAGTGTGTATTTTGGTAACTTGGATTAACTTCTTTTCATTACAATCTCTGATAAAGTGAAATCTGATTTCTATATGCTTGGTTTTTGGGAATTTCACTGGGTTTTGCACAATGCTGATTGCACTTGAGTTGTCAATATAAATAGGAGTGGATAAGAAATTCATACCATAGTCTCTTAGCTGATTTTGAATCCACATTACCTGGGAGCAGCAGCTTGCAGCTGCTACATATTCTGCTTCAGTGGATGATGTGGACACAGTTGTCTGCTTTTTGCATTGCCAAGAGACCAGTCTTGCTCCTAAGTATTGACATCCACCAGTTGTGGATTTTCTATCAATGTTGCATCCACCATAATAACTGTCAGAATAAGCAGTTAGTACAAGGGGAGAGTCTTTAGGATACCATAGGCCTAAGTGTGGTTGGCCTTTAAGGTATCTAAAGATTCTCTTAACAGCAACCATGGGAGAGTCCTTTGGAGAGCATTGAAACCTAGCACACACACAGACAGCAAACATAATATCAGGTCTGGAAGATGTTAGATACATAAGTGATCCAATAAGAGATCTGTATAAATGAATATCCACATCTATGCCATCTTTATGTGTATGAAGTTGCTTGTGAGGATCCATTGGAGTGCTTGCAACCTTTGTGTCTTGATACCCAAACTTTTCTAGTATGTCTTTTACATACTTTGACTGACTTATGAAAAGTCCAGTGGGCTTCTGCTTGACTTGCAATCCCAGAAAGAAAGTGAGTTCTCCCATTGAACTCATTTGAAACTTTTTGTGCATTAGGGCTTCAAAGTCTTTGCATAAACAGTCATTTGTTGAGCCAAAGATGATGTCATCAACATAGATTTGGACAAGCAGAATCTCAGCTGTGATAGACTTAGTGCAAAGTGTTTTGACCAGAGTGCCTCTCTTGAATCCATTCTGTAGAAGGTATGATGACAGAGTGTCATACCATGCTCTGGGGGCTTGATGGAGACCATAGAGAGCCTTGTCTAGCTTGTAAACCCTGTTTGGATACTTGTAGTCTTCAAAACCAGGAGGTTGGCACACATAGACCTCTTCTTCAATTGTCCCATATAAAAAGGCAGACTTCACATCCATTTGATACACTTTAAAACCTTTGAAGCTTGCATAGGCCAAGAATAGTCTGATGGCTTCAATTCTTGCCACTGGAGCAAATACATCATCATAATCTATGCCTTCTTCTTGAGTATACCCTTGTGCTACCAACCTTGCTTTATTCTTGATGACTATCCCTCTCTCATCTTTCTTGTTTCTGAACACCCATCTTGTACCAATTGCTCTCTTACCTTTAGGAAGATCTACCAGAGTCCATACATTCTGAATCTTTAACTGTAGAAGCTCTTCTTGCATTGCCTCAATCCATGATGAATCTTTTAATGCTTCTGATGCCTTTTTAGGTTCTAGTTGAGACATGAAACAAGCATTCTCAAAGGCAGCTAGACTGAATTCAGGAACTGCTTGTTCAGCAGCAGCAGTCTCATTGTGAACCATCTTCCTTGTTTGTACAGGGGTACTTGGATCACCCAGTATTTGATTGAGAGGATGATACTTGTGAACTCTGAGGTTAGGCTCTCTTTCTGTCTGAAAAGAGGATCCAAGATTTGTATCATCTCTATCAGAAGCACTGAAAAAGATTTCTTTTTAGTATCAATTTCAGTCTCAAACACTCTCAGACTATTGTACAGATCATCCAGTTCTATTTCATCAAGGGTGTCTTTTGTTCTCCATTGGGCAGCATAAACTGTCCATTCTTCTCCAAGAGATCTGAGAAACTTTCTGTTGACTTCATCTTGATCCAGGCTGACTTTTGCACTTTCTAATTCACTTATCAGTTTGTTGAACCTGGCAAAGATTTGAGTAAGGTTTTCATTCTTGCCACCAGAAAAGTTCTCATACTGCTGTTTCAAAAGATCCTTTTGATTTCTTTTGGTACTGGCATTACCAGCAAATCTTTTCTCTAAAGCATTCCAAAGAGAATGAGCAGTATAAAACTTTTTGAACTGATGTTGATAAGCATTAGGAATGGCCATTTGTAAAAGTGTAAGAGCTTTCACTTCATTCATTCTAGCCTTCCTTTCAAGTTCAGTTTTTGGAGGGGTTTTGACTGGTTTTCCCTCATCATCAAGTTCTGGATCAACGACATGAGGAAATTCAACAGCTTCCCATATGGCATAGTTAATAAATTGGATATGCTGTTGAATCCTGAGTTTCCACATCTCAAACTCAGTGGGCTTGAGCATAGGCACTTTGAGTCCTTGCCCAGATCCACTGCTGCTATTTTCAAATTCCATTGCAAAAGATTAAAAATTTAAAAGAAAGTTTTTGACTTTGAAAAACAAAGAACGACCTGTGGCTCTGATACCACTTGTCAGGATCTAAATCTAATTAACCAAGACTAACTGATTTGAATTTATCAGAATATAAATCAATAATCTTGCTTTGAATCAAAGTTTAATTAAGAAGTTTGCGGAATAACACTCAATTATTTTAACAAAAGCTTTCAGAATAAATAGCATATAAACACAATATCTCAATGATTACAATCACCTCTAATCTGTTTTATTAGACGAAGAACGCAGACTGTTCTTAGGGTTTCACAACCTTAGAGGCTTATGAAAACTAAAACAAGAAGCAATTACAGACTCGAATATGCAGAAGACTCTTATACAATAGAAAGACCTATTCTATGTATTTATATTGCTTCTTGATATGTTTCCTTGAAGAACTACGACTTCTTTGATAGTAGATATGCTGGAATCTTTGTGTAGATATCTTCTCCTGAAAATCAGCACTTTCTGTTTATGAAACTGTTGAGCAGCTTGAATCACTTGACAGCATGAACAGAGCAGCTCGAGTTGATTTGCTCTGGCAGCTTGAACTTTTACACTGGCAGCTCGAGTTTCTTCAACTAGCAGCATGAACTTTGGATTTACATATAAACTCTACTAACAGTTTGAGAAGTCTAACTAACAGCTTGAACCTACTTAAACTATTTCCCAACAAAATATCCTCATATTATTTTGGATTTCAAATTTAAATTTGAGTCTATAACTCCTATTATTTTGGATTTCAAATTTAAATTTGAGTTTATAACTCACATCTTTTGTTGGCTTCTTATCCAAACTTCTTAGGTTCTATATTTTTTTTTTCCTTTTTTGATTATTATTTAATTTTTAGTTATGTATATAACATTTAACCCATTTTATATATTTTCTATACTCACTTTAACAGTATAATATTGTTATTTTATTTGTAGTTTCTGTAATAATTTTTCAGATATATATAGTTTTGAGAAAACAAGTTATCTACTATTCCGTGTAGTACACGGGTAATATACTAGTATCAATTAAAAATACACAACTTCATAATAAAATCTCACATGGCACCTCCATATTTCGATAGGAAAAATATATATGAATTACTCTTTTAAAGGAAAATCTATACAATAAAAGAGAACACAAATTAAATTTTTTTTTCATAATATCTATAAAGATTAATAAATATATGAGTAAATTACATAAATGCTCCTTGTGGTTTGTCATAAATTACGGAACCGATCCCTGTACTTCCAAACTTGCATTGGCAGTCTCTCAAACCACATTTTGCTTTCACAATTCGTCCCTCCCTCTAACGGACGTTATTTATCGCTGTTAAGGGCTTCTCAGACAAGGGTATTATGGTCCTTTCTTCTTTTCCCTCCTTTTTGTTGTCCTCGAGAATCACATTAAGTCAGACTAACTTAATTTAGACCCTTCATTTGCATTTATAATCCTTATGGTTTGCTGATGACAGTCTTCAGTTGAGTTCAGTCGAAGAAGACGAAGTGAGTTGAGCTACTCGTAACGATGGCGACAACTTGGCGATTTAGAAGTAAATTCGATCATTTCAATCCACTCGAAGCATACAGTGAGTTTTAAGTTTTGTTTGATATGAATGTTAATATAGTAACATTTTAGTGATTACTTGATTTTGTGAAATTTAAATTTCAGCAAATGAACCAACAATGTTTAGTTTGAAGATAAATTATGGTGAGATCTTTACCAGATTTCCTCGTAGGAAGTATATAAATGGAAAAGAAAGTATTGTGGATATTATCGATTGTGATTTGTTTTCTATTCATGAGTTCAACTACATGATGGAAGATCTAGGTTATGTTGATGATGGTGAACCGATGTATTACCATTTCCAAATACCAAAACTTGATTTGGATTATGGTCTTCATGTTATGACTTCTGATATGGATGTCTTAGTATTGGGTAAATATGTTACAGTACACAAGATAATCAATGTATACGCTGAGTATGGGCTGACCAACGTAAAAACGTATGACAAGTCTCCACAATCAACTAAAGTTAGGATAGAGGTGTTACCTGAAGAACCATTGTCTGTACGAACACAACAGAAAAAGGTTTCAAAATCTAAGAAAATGTTAATGTTGGAATGTGTTGAAAAGGTTGATGAAGCTCAAAGTAGTGGGGCAATGATACAAGGTGAAGAATGTATGCAACCTAAGGATACCGAGGGGACTGTAATATCTAATGACATGGTTGAAGGTAATGCTGAAAATAATGACATGGCTGAAGGTACTGGTCAAGGTAATCACATGGTTGAAGACAATGAACAAGTTAATGACATTTGGGCAACTTATATGGATCATGAGTTTGATCCTTTCTTTGGTGCTTACGAAGTGACAGGACATGGGGGTAATGAAAATGATAATAATCAATAGGATGATGCTATAGGTGATCAAAATCAACAGCATAGGTTGGTGGATAAAGATCAGGAAATCACTGATAGTGCTTTTATTATTGATAAAGAAAATATGTTTGATGAAGAAAACGTAGACATGAGAGATTTTAGAGTGAATATTGATAAGGATGCAGAGTGGATGGATTATTTGGAGGTAGAAGAAACACCAGTAGATGAAGATCAAGAAGAAGAAGAAGAAGAACTTGACCTTGATGACTTTGACTCTTGTTCAGAGGATGATTTGGAGAGAAACAGAATAAAGAAATTGAGAGAGGTCAGAAAGGAAAAAACAAAAAAAAAAAGGAGCCAGTGGGTCAAGTGTGTGCAAGGCTAATTTTTATGTTGGTCAAGTTTTTTGGAAACAAGGAAAGTGTTAGGCAGATGATACGGTTGCATGCTATTGAAACTCGTAGACAACTACATGTGGTGAAGAATGACTTGGTTAGAATTAGGGCAATTTGCAGAGGAAAGATTCCTTTGTTTGAAAGTGAGACTGTGGGGCCCAGTGAAGTTGACAACACCACACCATCTATCAAAAAGGGTAAGCAAGTAAATTCCAGCAAGGGTAAGGTGGTAATTTCATATAAAGGTAAATGTCCTTGGGTTCTGCATAAATCTAAAGGAAAAAATGAAGAAACTTGGATGGTCAGCACCTATACTGATGAGCACAAATGCCTTCAAACCAGAGATGTAGCTGCTTGCACAACAACTTTTTTGTCACAAGAAACTCAAAAAACAATTGGGCCGAATCCAAATATTCCAATTAAGGCTTTGCAAGACCAGTTGCAAAGGAAGTATGAGATAGGTGTATCTTCTATGAAGATCTTCAGAGCTAAGTCAAGGGATGTTAAAAACTTTCGAGGTGATTACATTCAGTAATACAGTTTGTTAAGGGACTATGTTTGTGAGCTTCAAAGGATTAATGCTGGAACAACATGTTTGTATATTACTATGTACTAAATTTACTTTAACATTGTTTGGGTGTTGTGGTTTAACATTGTTTGGAGATGTGGAATGTGAACCAAATCTAGCTAAACCTACAAGGAAGTTCAAGAGGATATACATCTGTTTGGGTGTACTAAAGGAAGGTTTCAAGTGTTGTATGAGAGATGTGGTTGGTTTAGATGGTTGTTTTATGAAAGGTCTCTTCCCTGGTCAGATCTTAACTGTAGTGGGAATTGACCCCAATAATGGAATTTATCCATTAGCATATGCAATAGTGGAGGCTGAAACAACTAACTCTTGGGAATGGTTTTTGAGTTATCTTGGAGATGATTTAGAGCTGTTTAGAAACTCAAATTTTACCTTCATAAGTGACAGGCAAAAGGTTTGATCACATTCAACGTCGAGACTCCCTTTATTATGTGTCAATTGATGTTGTCTAACATTATGATGTGTTATTTTTCAGAGATTGATTCCTGCTATTGCAAAACTATATCCATGTGTTGAGCATAGGTTTTGCCTTAGGCATGTTCATGAAAACATGAAGCTTCAATGGAAAGGGAAAGCATTTAAAGATCTTCTTTGGATGGCTGCAACTGCAACAACAGTTCCTCAGTTTGTTGCTGTCATGGATAACTTGAGGAACTTAAATCAACGATGTTATGAGTGGTTGAAAGAAATTCCTCCTCAACACTAGAGTAGGTCACACTTCACAGGTATAACCATATACCGTTACAATTATTCTTATAAGTACAATATGATGTGTTGTTATAATTATGCTTATAACTATATATCAAATTTATGAAAGGGACAAGGCTATTATAACTATGTGTCATTCTTATGTCTTGTTAAACAATATGTGTGAGGTCTTTAATAGGCAGCTAATAGATGGAATGGACAAGGCTATTATAACCTTCTTAGAGTACATTAAGACTTATCTAATGAAAAGGATAGCAAATAGTCAAAAGTTCATTGATAAGACTGGTGGACCATTGACCCCCAATGCAACCAAGTTGCTTGATTCAATCAAACATGAAGCTTCAACATACAATGTAGAATGGAATGGGGGTCATAAGTTTCAAGTAACAGGTCCATACATGGATCAATGTGTAGTAGACATGATTTTAAAGGATTGTTCTTGTAGAAAGTGGGATTTAACAAGTCTCCCATGCAATAATTTGTTGCAACAATCTGGAACATGGCTTCAAATGGGGGACAAGTTGGATTACCAGAAAGTTGGGTACATCCTTACTATCATCTTGAAACTTGGAGGAAGGTTTACAGTTACAAAAGTGATCCAATCAATGGCAGCCAATTATGGCCAAAGTCAGTTTGTCCAACTAGAATTACACCTCCAAAACATCACACCCAAGTAGGCAGACCGAAAAAGAAAAGACGAAAGACTGCTGATGAGACGAACCAACAAGTTATCAAAGGAAGTAAAACTTCAAGGGCTGGAAAAATAGTTACATGTGCTAAATGCCACAACATTGGCCACAACTCTAGAAGTTGCAAAGGACAATAGTTGGATAGTGGCAGTCAAGCAAGGTGTTCACTTGTTCCAAGTGTAAGATTCAAGGACATAATGCAAGCAGTTGCACTATGGACCGACAAAGGAAAGAAGCAACAAAAGGTAAAAGGAAGAAAGTCAACATCAGGGACAAGAGCCAGTTCAAATCAGGTAAGGGGTAACATCAACAAAGAAGGGAACAACAAGTGCAAAGGAAAAAGGCAAAGGAAAGGGGAAAGTGTAATGTTGTTAGTTTGTTAAACATGTCTTTTTGTTTGTTGCTGGAACAATCTATTTTGTGCATCATGCTTTTGGGTTGTCTGTAACTTAAACATTTCTTTTTTGTTTGATGCTGAAACAATACCTTTTGTGCATCATGCTTTGGGGTTGTATCAATGCAGTTCGTAGAATAAGTATCTTTAATGTCATTGCTACTTTTTTACCTAACTTTATCCTTTTTACATTAATCTTTGTAGATACTATACATTAATAAATGTTTGCAGCTATAACATTTAGTTAGAAGCTTACTACTACAATTCCCATTATGTAACAAACATACTTTTATAGAAACACAAATTGTAGAAACTTTAATTTATAACATAACATATGAGTTACATCCAAAATAACATTACATTACCACATCACCAAAAGTTAGCATCCAAAATACCCTTAAATAAATAGTAGCCCTATACAATAATCTTAGGCGAACTTAAATTGATCAATTACAACCAAAATCCAACTACCAAACAACATCGTCCACAGCCTCTTTGCCTCATCTGCTTTGTGTTTTAAGGATGCTTCCAAATGGTTTCTTGATCGTAATAACCCAGAAATTATCTCCACTGCTCTGTTACAGATTAGTGGGTCAACCCAACCAATGAAGTTGCAGTTGCATCCCTTCGAGAATGAAGATGAAGGAAGAAATCTATCACAGATAATGAATATGACTAGTACTTACATCTTTAGAACTCGAAAAGAACCTTCTTCCTGGATTTCTAGTTGTCCATGAAGTTTTTATTGTCGAAGGGTATCCACACTCGCAGATCACCATGAAGATTTATGATTTCAACAAGGTTTTAGGAGAGAGTATTTTTCTGAGAGATTAATGAAAAGCAAGGACGAATAATTCATATAAGGTAAAAAAGGAAAGAGATTCTGACATTTTAAAAGAGAAATTCTGACCTTTAAAAGAGAAATGACCAGAATACCCTTGTCTGACAAGCCCTTGACAACAATAAATAACGTTCGTTAGAGAGAGGGACAGATTGTGAAAGCAAAATGTGGTTTCAGAGACTGCCAATGCAAGTTTGGAAGTACAGGGACCGGTTCCATAATTTATGACAAACCACAGGGACCATTTATGTAATTTACTCTAAATATAAAGGGAAAATGACATCAAGTAGCTTTGAACTTTCGACGTTGTACACATTTATGTAGTGACCTTTTTTTTGTGTACATTTGGTAGTTGAAGTTTTAAAATTGTTCCAATTTAGTAGTTGGCGTACCTGTTAACCGGTTGCTTCCGGTTTCGATGCCTACGTGGACAAATTTTTTGACGTGGCTACCCGTTTTTATATTATACCCGGTTTTATCTACGTGACAACCCGTTTTTTAAAATCATCCAGTTATAAACGCGGTTCATTTTTCGTACGATCGATCCAACTTACGTTTATAACCGGGTAATAAAACCGGGAGATTTTAAAAACGAGTTGCCCAGGTAGATAAACCGGGTATAATATAAAAACGGGTAGCCACGCCATTAAAAAATTGTCCACGTAGGCTTCGAAATCGGAAGCAACCGGTTAACAGTTACGCCAACTATCAAATTGGAACAAATTTGAAACTTTGACTACCAAATGTGCACAAAGAAAAGTTCACTACATAAATGTGTACAAAGTCGAAAGTTCAGAACTATTTGATGTCATTTTCCCAAATATAAAATATAAATACTAGGCTTTTTAATAAATAAAAGATAAATAATTTATCATTTCTAATCTCTATAAAAATTAATAAATATAAAAGATAAAAACAATATATTATTTCTTATATATTTAATTATTAATAAACATGTAATATTTAAATATGTATCCAAAATATATCTTATATATAGTTTTCAATACATCTACTTAAAAAAATAATTTATTTTTTTATTTATAAAAATTTTAATATATATTAAAAATAAATACATATCATAAAAAAAATTAAATAACTAAAAAGTAGACATAATACATTATTAATAAAATCATAATTTATAATAATTTATATATTATAAAATATAGATAAACATTATGTTTCACATAACATTAACAATTTAATTTATATCGATTAAATATATATTGATTTTGAACACAAATTGACACATAACATCATTACATTCCACCAAAAAAGATAATTACATCTTATTCCTTCTAAATAAAATAACATAAAAGATCAATATAATTCATTTTTTATAATATCCACAAAGATTAATAAATATTAAAGATAAATACTATTATTTTACAAAGAAAAAATAAAATAAAAATATATATTTTGTTATTTATAATATCTATAAAGATTAATAAATATAAAAAATAATATAGTATTTATTTCTTATATCTTTATATATTAATAAACAGATAAGATGTAAATTGACATCCAAAGTATATCATATATATGTATGTAACTATCTATCTAATTAAGAAAATATATTATTTGTTTATTTATAAACTTGATAATATATATTAAAATAAATACAAATCTAATAAATAATATTAAATATTTAAAAAATAACATAATACAATGTTATAGAAATCATATTTCATAATATTTTATTTATTATAAAATATATGTAAAGATTATGTTTTACGTAAAATTAAAATTTCAAATTATATCGATTAAATATATATATTTATAGAAATAAAAAACTTAAAATAATGTTAAACAAAGTAGCCGTTGTTTAGTAATATTTAAAATGATAGATAAATAATAGTTAACATTATATGATTTAATTTTAAGTTTACATACATTTTATCTAACAAATTATTTATTAAGAATTATTCATGTAATACGTGGATTCCTAAACTAGTAAAGATAAATAAAATTTATTACTTTAAAATTTATGAAAATTAATGAATTATTAACTCTCTCCTATGTTTGTTTATCTAATACTTATTAGTGTTAATATGAATATAATACATATTTAATAACATATGTCTTGAGTCAGCACATATAATCTCTTTATAAACTTCAAATAATATTTATAAAACTAAAAAAATTTTAAGTTGTATCAGTTTAAAATACATCAATTTAAAAATAATATATTAAAATAAAAAAAAAACTTATACCTAAAAAGAAACATAATTTAACAAAAAAAAAACATATGTAACATTCTTGAATTAAGACGGGTTGTGTAACTTCCTTATTTGTTGATTAAATTAATACTATGGAGTTGGACAGGTCACTACAGGGGAAACTGTATTCTGCGATTGAAAATCAGTCGCGAATCTGTCACTAATAATGCTTTGCGATGGAATAGCGACCAAATTTCTCCGTCGCTTAAATAATTTCCTTTGCTACAGATTCACGACGATCATTGGTGACGAATTTTCGACGGATAATTTTTGTGATACCACTTGTCAGAATCAAAATCACTTAAGGTTAACTGGTTTTAATAGATCAGGGTTTAAACCAATAACCTTGCTTTGAATCAAAGTCCAATTAAGAAGTTTGCGGAATAACACTTAACTGTTTTAAGAAAACTTTCAGAACAAATAAAGAACAGATATTCAAATAAACATAATCAATATTAAAACCTTTATATTACCAAAGTCTCTGATTACAATCACCTCTAATCTGTTTTTTATTAGACGAAGAACACTAATTGTTCTTAGGGTTTTACAACCTTAAAGGCTTGAGAAACTTATCAGAATGCAATAAACAACTTAAGCACCACGATTACAAACTTACACACACTTACAATAGCAAGACCTAGTCTATCTATATGACGTCTTCATATTTTGATAGTGTAATTGGAATCACCAGGATCAACACACAACCCAATGAATAACATGATAATTAAAATTGAATACTTAAATCAGATTTAAGCAGTTCCCCATTAAAGCAATAAAAGTACATGTCTACAGTGATTAAGTCTAACTATTACAACATGATGAAGTGCGCAGTTTTTTTCAGACGATCAACGATGACCCAAATGGCATCATGTTGACGACGTGTTTTGGGCAGCTTTGTTACGAAATCCATAGTAATATGGCCCCACTTCCATTCTAGGATAGGAAGAGGTTGCATACTACCATAGGGTTGTTGGTGTTCTGCTTTGACTAGCCTGCAGGTTATACACTTCTCTACGTATTGGCCGACATCTCTTTTCAACCCTGGCCACCAGAAATCAGCTTTCAGGTCGTTGTACATTTTTGTGCTTCTAGGGTGAATTGAGAATATAGATTGGCGAGCTTCTTCAAGAATTACATCACATATGTTCCCGAACTTAGGAACCCAAACTCTGCCGTAAATACCTTTGAGTCCAGTTCCATCGTCTTGCATTAATGGCAGTTGAACTCTGACATCCTCGTTTTTAACATTTTTCTCTTTTAGAGCCTGCAGTTGAGCAGCTCTTACATCATAGATAATAGTTGACGTCAGGATTGTAGAAGTCAAGGCATAACAGTATGCCTTGCAAAAAGCTTTTCTACTTAGGGCATCGGCCACTACGTTGGCTTTCCCTGGATGGTATAGAATTTCAAAATCATAGTCTTTGATCAGCTCCATTGACCTTCTTTGCCTCATATTCAAGTCCTTCTGATTGAATATGTACTTCAAACTTTTGTGATCAGTATAGAGTTGACACTTGGTTCCGTACAAATAGTGCCTCCATAATTTGAGAGCGAAAGTCACAACAGTTAGCTCTAGATCATGAGTAGAGTAATCCTTCTCATGTGGTTTGAGCTGTCTAGAAGCGTAGTGTAAAATATGTATTCCCGAATATTTCAGCACCTTTGATGATTCTTTATCATATCCCAAGAAGAAACTATGCTCAATAATTGGAAAATGATGAAGAAGACAATATGAATGTTAGAGAGAATATTCAAAAGTGGTGGCTGCTCTTGTGTATTCAATATGAACCGTGTGTTACAATAAAGTAACCCTAGGAGCTTTATAGCTCCAATTAATTAACTATGGGGCATTGACACAATTGCCCCTTAGACTTTTACATAGACATAAATAACAAGGAAATAAATACAAAGCTAAATGCTAAGTAATTAATTATTACAAAATAACTCCATATGATCGAAATTAAATGTCTAACAATCTCCCCCTTTTCGATCATTTAGGAGGTCCTGGAACTCTGGCATGATCAGTTGATTCTCGGAGTCCAAGGATGACGTCAAAGCGTCTGGTCACTTGTCTCAAATGTAGCCTTTCGTTCAGGTATTCAATGCCGCTGAGGGTTTCCTGAATCTCCCTTGGTGAGCACCTTTGTTCTGGATCTGGCTGAGCATCATAATCTTGAACTTTCTGTGTAAGCGCGGCTCGAACCAATCTGAGTGTACCATCGGAGTAACAAGGAAGATCCTCAAAGAGCATGTACCTTTTGTAGCCCTTGTAATTGACAAAAATGACACCCGGGTCTCCAGAGAGTATAACTCTGTAGGCCGGATGGTGGGCTAGAAGAAAGCTATCCTGTTCCGGTGCTCGAAGACCCACTTTAACCATCGCGCTCTCGATTACCATTTGGAAGTCTCTGAGGCACATAATGATCGAGCGGCGGTTGATGCTTCGAACTAGGGCACCTACAGCACTCATGTGGGACAAACGTTTTTTGATGCGATTTTTCAAGCGGTTGTGTAAAAACTCAACGTCGTCCACACTTATGAAGTCTAGGTCATTCTCGAAGAACTCATCAGCCGTGCCATCTTCTCTTTCTACTTGAAAGGAGGGATAGTAGACTTTGGCTCTTTTGCACATGGTTATGGTTCGGAGTTTCTTTATCTTCGATTTTGAGACTTTTGACCTCCTCTCCATTAGGATTAGTTGATAGTATTCGGCATGTTCAGCTTTGGTTACAATTCTCAGTTCCATAAGTAGGCGTCTGCTGAAGGATCCAGGCTTCTTTCTGAATACCATTTTAAATCTCTCTTTTTAAGTATGGGTTCTGAAACTGCTCAGGAGGAAACTTCTGTAGGAATTCTTTGAGGCCCTGAACGGGGGGTTCTTCGATTTCAGACCTTTTAGCTTCAAGAAGTTTTATGATTTTCCCCCACCGTTCTTGTCGAATTTTGTCTTTTTCTTCTTGAGGCAGTTTTTGTACTTCACCTTTTGAATATTGACCTACCCAGAATAAGTCATCTCTCCTATATTCACCAGGTCCTTCTGGAGTTTCATCAAAGCAATCGACCCTTTTGGTTTGTAAAGGACCTGGGAGTTCAGTTTGTTGGACTAGAGGAGGGCTTGTAGATCTTGGAGGGCTTAGGACAATATGGGATTCTTTGAGTGATGGGGGAGCTTGAATAGATGAAAGGATTTCTTGTTGAGGGGCTGGTGGTGGTGAATTTAGGAAGTCAAAGGAGGAAGATGAAGATTTTTTCGATGGTGATTCGGGCTCAGGCTTAGGAATTATCAAAGGTTCGTTGTCCTCAGTATCGGAGTCTGAGTCAGACACCAATATGATTTCAGTTTTTTCATGAGTGGGCTCGAACTCTACCATAGCTGTCATCGGATCCAGTGGAGCTGGACCCTCGAACATGGGCTCGTCTTCTATCATTAAGTATTCCTGAGCCTCCTGCATCTGTTCCCCTGACCCCTGAAACTCTGTCCCTTCGGTCTCTGCTCCCCCTATAAACAGCATGGGGTCCTCAGACTGAACTTTCTATCTTTTCTCCCCCTCATGACGATCAGGGTCATCCTGATCGTCATGCTTTCTTTTTGGAGCCTCAGCCTGAGGACGGCACTGGAGTTCAATTACCGCAGACTCTAGGCGGTCCATTCTGGAATTAATCTGCTCCTGGACTTGAAGGATTAGACGTGTAAGCGCATCAATCTTGTCCGAGAGCTCTGCTCTCTGGTTTTTGACTGAATGGGGTCCTGGTGGAGGCCCAGCTTCAGAAGCGACACCCTTACCCTTTATAAGTGATAAAAGGTCGGTGTGACGTTCCTCGGCAGCTTCCTTTTGGGCGTCCAGGTCAGCCCGAGTAATCACTCCGGCAGCACGTAGAGCTGCCGTTAATATCTCCAAGTTGATAGGGAGATGGCCGGAAGTGGATGGCGATGATTGAGCCACTCCAGGTCTTCCTTCCGTTATTTCTGGCTCTTGTATTGGACGCTCAGATCCGGAAGTTTGTGGAGCTGCCACGGAGGCAGCTCTTGGGGATGCCACGGAGGCATCGTGCGTAGTGTGTATATGGGGGGATGGAATGGCGAATGAAGGAAGTTCGGTCACGTGGGGAGGAATGTGACCTCTTTCAACACCGCCACTCTCCGAATGAGAGGGCGATGGTGTATGTGCAACAACCCCGTGGAATGAAGTGGTGTCCCTTTGAGGGGAAACCAAGTGGATGGTGGGGGTGATTTCGACCGTTGGACTGACAGTCTTATGGTGGGGAGTCCGGCTAATTGGGCTTCGGTCACCCTCAGATGGGATATCTATCGCTCGCACGACAGAGACGGTTCGTTCTGAATCCACCGTCTCTGCCGCCTCTCCACCTGCTCCCTCACTCACTAAAACATGCTCCCTCTCATCGATTCCTAATAATTGTTGAACTACTACCTGAGCTCCCTCATCCTCACTCATGTTGGCCTCACCTTCGGATTGGTTAGTCTCAGTCGGTTCTGACTAAGACACGTCCGGATAACACTCTTGAATGTAAGCCCTAACCCGTTCCAACCCCCTTGCCTGTAGCAGTAGTGATAAAGGAATTGTCATTATAGGCATTGTAGGGGCCCCCTTTGGCAACGTTATCTTTTGTATGGCCACAGTGGGGTAGACGTCTGCTTCAGGACGTTCGTGGATGTCCTCATCATTATCCATTGCATACTGGATGATGAGCTGCAGAAACCGTTGGAGAGGTATGTACTTTCTGCCGTTTTTGGTTCCCCTCTCCACATGTACTCGTCTTAATTCCTCGAAGAGGAACGCCGCATAGTCAACATGTCGGTTAAAGGCAAAGCCGGTGAACATGGCTAATACCTGAGCCGAGGCGGAGTCGTGGCCGGAGTGTTTTGCGGTTAAGCACTTGTTGATAACATCGAAAAGGATCTGCCAGTGAGATTGTAGATTTTTTGTGCGGAAATCGGAGGGTTTTGAGAGAGGGCCGTCATAACCCAGGGTTCGGATTTCGGCTAGGGTTTCGGGGATGGATGGGATGGGATCAAACTGAAAGCGGGTTGGTAAGTGGGTTTCGGCGGGTAGGCGAAGGATATGGCGTATGGCGGCTATGATGATTTTGACTGGGACGCAGTCGATGGTGGTTTGGAAGAAAGGTTCGGCGTCAGGAATGTATTGCAATCTGTTCCAGAATTGTTGAAGGTATATTTGGGGAACAGCGATTGCGGTGGATAAGGCGTAATAGATGGGGTGGTGAATGAGGATGTCGAATGCGAGGGTTTGGGGTTCTTTTGTTAGAATGGAAACGCCGAGCTGCCAGTTGTGTGGAATAAACTCGACAAACTCGGCGTTGGGAAGGATGGATTGTTCGGGTGGCTGTGCGTTATTATTTGGGATGGGGGGATGGGGTAGGGTGAGGATAACTGCTGGTTCCATCATCCTGCAAGGGTGCATCAAAGTTAGAACAATAAGACTTTAAATGATAAGGCATTGATGTGAAGTCTAGATAAGTGTGAAATAGAAACTGTCTGATCTGTTTAGCATCGGGTCTTTATTAGTAGAATAAAATTCTACTAATAAAGTCCAAAGTCAATCGTTAAGAGACCTATGGTAGATCAGACCTTTTCACTCAAACACGAATCCTAACTCTAATCAATGGTGCACCAAAATGAAAATTTTTGGATTTTTGTTTTGTGGTGAAAATGCAAAGATGGAAAAATTTTAAAAAAATGCTAAGTGTTGGATTTCGGATGGTCCGAATTCGGATGAACAGTGTCATTGAATTCGGATCAAGACGAAATCCGGATGATGCATGAATTGGTACGTTAGGTGTCCGAATTCGGATGATGTGAGTTGGTGGGCCGAATTCGGATGGGGTCCGAAATGGATGTAAGTGATGATGTGATGTGAGGTGGTCCGAATTCGGATGGTGCATGAGTATGGTCCAAATTTGGATGTGGTGCGGATTGAATGTTATGTATGCAATAAAGACAAAAGACCTAACTCGGATGGGAACCGAATTCGGATCCAATCCGAGTTCGGATGAACAGTGATTATGCAAACTTAGACTTAAATAAATTATTCAAACTTTTGACATTTCATGAAGGACCGAAATCGGATCAATGTGGACCGAATTCGGGTCAACAGTGACCGAATTCGGATCTACAGTGACCAAATTCGTTTTTTGTAAGTTTGAAAAACTTGAAAAATATTCTAAGTGGGACATCCGAATTCGGATGATGGTCCGAATTCTGACATCCAAAATGCATGATGACAGTTAATGAGTTCATGCAAAAATAAATGTGAACAGTTAATAAGTAACAAAAATTCATGAAATTACAGATCATAGATGAAAAATACATAAGGAACATTTTTCCTAACTACAACTAAGTGAAAAACAACCATTAAACAACCTAAAAATACGAAAAACCAAAAGGAAAAAGTAAAGAAAATTTGAAATTCAAACACACAAAATATGAAGTTATAAACTAAAATAAAGTTAAAAAGAAGTTACCTGGAGATGCCGAAGAAGGAAAATGCAAGAAAATCGAAAGAAAATGGAGATCCAAAAGCTTGGATGTGTGTTAATGGTGGCCGGCGGTGGGTTTCAACGAGAGGAAGAAGAAGAAAAGAAGAAAGCTTGAAGATGAAGTAAGAAGCTTTTGACCGGTTGACTACCCCTTTTAAATTCACGCGGGTTGGATCCGGGTCAGAAAGGATCCGTGCCCAAAGGATATGTGGGCCGCCGGTTTTGTTCACTTAACACACACACTCACACAAAAATTTGGGCTTTTAAGAAAATAAACAAAAACAAGATTTTTAATAAAAAAAAAATTTGGCCCAATTTTATTAAATCTTTTTGAATATTTTCTTTGAATCAAACAAACAAACAAACAAACAACAACAAAAATATTTTGGTATTTTCTTTTAGTGATTAAATTAAAATAAAAATAAACCATAATAAGATAAGATAAAATTAAATAAACTATTTTTGGCTTTTTGATAATTTTGAACAATAAAAATCTTTTTTTTTTTTGGATTTTCTGAACTATTACGTTAAACGAAAAATTAAACTAAAATATAACCAACCTAAAATTCAAAATTTAACTACAAGAAATTAAAAAGAAACAAAGAATTATAAAAATTAATATCCTAATTATACTCCCCCTCAAATAAATACCTGTTCCTTTCCTTGTGTTTTTCAGATAAAGTTCGTGAACCCTTTTTAGCCTTAAAAATACAGACAACCCTGGATATTGTATGCATCCCACTCCGTGATGAACAATTCACACAACAATTTGTCAGGATCATTAATTATTAAAAATGTACACAGATAAGGAAATATTGAGTTTCAATTTTTTGACACAATCCTTAAATTTAAATAACAGATATTTTCTAAAATAAAGGAATTTCAATCATGATAGATTGAAATAGAATTATTTAAGACAATATCCGGTATTTAATTGGAAGGCGGATTCAACATGCCGATATGGGATACTAAAAACTAAAAACGAGGTTCGTCTAAAGCTTTAGTAAATATATCCGCAAGTTGATATTCCGTGCCAACAAAATATAACTCAATGGTTCCCTTTTCTACGTGATATTTAATAAAATGATACCTTATATCTATGTGTTTCGTTCGAGAGTGCTGCACGGGATTGCAAGAGATGGCAATTGCACTTCGAGAATCACAGTAAATTGGGATATTGGTGAGTGAGAATCCATAATCGCGTAATTGTGTTCTCATCCACAGCACTTGAGAGCAACAGCTAGCAGCTGCTACATACTCAGTCTCAGCTGTGGATGTGGAAACACAATTCTGCTTTTTGGAAGACCAACTTACCGGTCTATCTCCCAAGAACTGTATTCCTCCCGACGTGCTTTTTCTGTCAACTCTACAACCTGCAAAATCAGCATCTGAAAAAGCGGTAAGATCGAAATCGGTTCCCTTTAGATACCATATACCAAGATCGGGTGTACCTTTAAGATAACGAAAAATGCGTTTTACCGCAGTTAGGTGTGATTCTTTTGGGTCGGACTGAAATCTAGCACAAAGACATGTTGAAAACTTTATATCCGGCCCACTAGCAGTCAAATACAGTAAGGATCCTATCATCCCTCTGTAAGTTGTATTATCGACACTTTTTCCAGAAGGATCGGTGTCTAACTTACAGTTGGAGGCCATGGGAGTTGTGATACTCGTGCGAGAGTCTAACTTATACTTCTTGAGAATGTCAAGAGTATATTTTGACTGGTTCACAAAAATCTCATCCTCATGTTGTTTGACTTGTAATCCGAGGAAAAAGTTCATTTCCCCCATCATACTCATCTCGAACCTGGACTCCATTAGGGCTGAAAAATCCTTACAGAAATTACTGTCAGTAGGTCCAAATATAATGTCGTCGACATATATCTGTACTAGCATTATATGTGGGCCTTCCCTTTTAGTGAACAAAGTTGTGTCCACCACACCTTTACAGAAACCGGCAGAAATAAAGAAAATGGAAAAACTATCATACCATGCTCGAGGTGCTTATTTTAAACCATATAGGGCTTTATCTAGCACATAAACATGGTTAGGTTTATGTGCATCAACAAAGCCTCGTGGTTGTTCAACATACACCTCCTCGTTAAGTTCACCGTTTAGAAAGGCAGTCTTGATGTCCATCTGGTACACTTTGAAATCCTTGTGTGCCGCGTACGCCAAGAAGATTCTGATTGCTTCGATCCGTGCAACTGGAGCGAAGGTCTCGTCATAACCTTTGGCAACAAGTCTTTCTTTATTCCTTATCACAATGCCGTTCTCATCTCGTTTGTTCTTAAAAATCCACTTTGTTCCGATCACTTTACGGTCTTTTGGTTTGGGAACTAACCGACATACTCTTAGTTGTTCAAACTGGTTGAGTTCCTCTTGCATTGCAACTATTCATTCTGGATCTGTTAGGGCTTCATCCACACGAGCGGGCTCTATCATACTATGGAATGATGCGAAGAGGCATTCAGTAGCAGACTACCTACGAGTTTGGACTCCTGTTGGAACATCACCAATGATTTGATCTGTTGGGTGACTTCGGGTCCATTTAATCTCGTGTGGAAGGGGTGCTCGGGATGGAACCTCAGTGGTTAACGTGGGGATGGATGAAGATTCATGGTCAATGGTTTCAAATGATGGTACCACTGGTTCCGGTTCGATTTTCGAGTGTTCAGGTGAAGGAAGGATGGTTGGTATTATATGTGAGGGTATTATAGGAGTAGATTCAACAGCGGATGTGTCGGTGGATGATGTAGATGGATGAGGCTATGATGTGGATGAAGATGGAGCGGAGAAACTTTGTGGCGCAGTTGAACTGGAAGGATTACCTACATTATTGACAACATTAGACACATTAACGTTAGGACCGAAAAATTCAACATAAAAAGGATCAAACAAATTAACCAAATCAGAAGAAGAAAAAGAAATGGGGTTATTAGAAGATTCTCCAGGAATTTGAGTAATGCGAGGTCCTGATTGATCAACTTCGGGTGCCAGTTCAGCCAACTCATCAAATGTGACATGCACAATTTTCATTGACTGTTCTGGTTCGGGTATTGAATGCGCGATAGGCCTTCGAGTTGGATGAGTATCCAATGAAGATCACTTCATCCGCCTTTTCGTTAAACTTTCTGAGGTTGTCTTTGTCGTTCAGCACATAGCACCTGCAACTAAATACACGTAAGTACTTGATAAATGACACTTTATTTAAAAAGAGTTGGTAAGGAGTTTTGTTAAAGCGCTTATGGATAATGGAGCGATTTTGTGTATAGCAAGCTGTTGATACGGCTTCGGCCCACAAGAACGGAGGTAGCTTCGAGTATGTGAGCATTATACGAGCGGCTTCCACAAGCATACGGTTACGCCTTTCCACGACCCCATTTTGTTGAGGCGTTTGAGCAATAGAATATTGATGCGGAATACCTTTGGATCGAAGGAAGCCCTCAACTACTGAGTTCTTGAACTCCGTGCCGTTATCATATCTGATTGATTGCACTGACAGCTGCTGTTGGGTCTCGACACTCTTGATAAAATCTATGATTTCTTGAGCTTTCTCGTCCTTGGATCGCAAGAACCTGACCCAGGTATATCGTGAATAGTCATCAACGATAACCAACACATATCGTTTCCCGTTTATGCTTTGAGTCCGCATCGGCCCGCATAAATCCATGTGAAGTAACTCCAATACTCTTTTTGTTGATGGTTCAGGCTTTGGTTTGTGAGATGATCGTTTCATCTTTCCTTTCTCACAAGCTCCACAAAGATGATCCTTTTCATAACGCAATTCAGGGAGACCTTTAACCAATTGTTTTGCAGCTAGCTTATTGATATTGTCAACAATCAAATGGGATAATCTTCGATGCCATAACCAAGAGTCTTTTGAAGAGGCTTTTGATAATAGGCAAATGTTATCCTTCACTATTAGCTTGGCCACGTCAATGGTGCAGAGGTTAGAGTTTCGAGAACCTAATAGGATTTCTTTTCCATTCATACTCTTTACACTACAGTTCTTACCTCTAAACGTTACCTCTAGTCCTTTGTCACAGAGCTGTCCTATGCTAAAAAGATATCTGATAACCCCTCAACATAGTCAACGTCCTTGATGACTAGATTATTTAGAACTAAGTCCCCGTATCCTTTGATATGAGTCTGATGGTTGTTCCCGAATTTTACTGTTCCACAATACTGTTCAACTACGTTGGACATCAATTCTCTTATTCCCGTCATATGCTTGGAGCAACCCGAATCCATATACCAAATGGACTTAGCCTGGAAAGCAAATAAATTCATACAATGAAAAACTATATGCATTCAAACACATCCATTTTATAATTCACAATCAAACTGTGTTCTGAACCGAGATGTTCAGAAAACATGATGAGTTAAGACCGGGTCCTGGGCTGTGTGCACAGAAGCCAAACGTGTCGGTTTAAGCACAACCGACAAGCAAAAGAACGAGTCCTAGTCTATGGTAACTAGAAGCCATTTCATTGAAGAACGGGTCTTGATAAGAAGTAACCAAGAACCATCTGCATAAAGATCACACAAATTTGGGTACCCACCTCAATATGGGTCCCTTTTTGTTAGGAGTTCCAGAATTATGGCACGTGTACAGTGTTAGGAGCCCATTTAGCATTTGTGTGTGGTCCGGATGCATAACGCTTTGGAATCCATTGAAGATTGGATTTATTGGGCTTTGGAACCTTAGGCGCTGAAATTGCCTTTGGTTTTGTCTTTTTGAGACCTTTTTAACCTTTGCTTTGGTTTTGGGCCTCGGCAACGGACAAGTCTCAATTTTATTTGAGGCTAATGATGCAACATTTTTTGTTTTCTTTTTCCGAATTCGTTTAACAGGATATGGCACGAAAGCTTTCATTTCAGGAACCTGTCGTCTATAGCGAGTTGGACATAGATTAAATAATTAACTGAACGAGTACTTTAAAGAAACAGCAGAATCCGGTACATCATTACACACATTGTCACACACATTGTTACACAAATTGTCTTTAGAGATTACAGACATCCTGTCTCTAGTAACAAATTCATTTGGCATAATAGCCTTCTTCACAAAAAAACTCGTAAAATCCAGCATGGTGGTTTTTGGAACTCTTCTTATATGATCTGTAGGAACAAAACGATTAGAGTCAGTAAGCATGGAAGATTTAGACTTGACAAAATTTTCTTTTTGTTGGTGAGTGGGTTTCTTAAAAGACTTGGATTGGATCTGAGTCTTTTTAGAAACCTCATTTTTAAACGGTTTTGAACACTCACCTTTATACATGACAGAAGAAGTTTCAGCTTTAGCCTTACCTTTATTTGATGACACATATGGAATTTTGGTGGAATGAGAAACTGTTTGTTCTTTTGAAAAATCTTTCAACTTTTGAGAAACCATTTCAAAATTTTCTCTTTAGACAGTTACTTCCACAGATTGTTGAAAAGTTTGATTTACCAATTCTTCTTCGCTCTTAAGAAGAGCATCTTGAAGATCAAGAGCTTTCTTTGAGACGACTTCAATTCCTATTTTAAAACATTGATTTGTTGTTGAAGAACTTTTGCAGGAATATAAAGTTGAGGAGTTGATTTTACAGTTTCTGATTTCAATTCAGCTTCTGAATAAGTTGACAAGAAGTCTTCCTCTAAAGTGGGTACTCTAGAAGGATAACTCTCGTTAAGTTCTTCATATTGAAAAGAAATTTCTTTTTCCTTATGAGCAACACGTTTCTCATTTTCTTGGTTTAAAACTTCTTTTGATGACTTAAAAAAGAAAGAATTAAGACCGGCTCCCATATAATTCATGTCATAAAATAAAGGTAAAATTTTTTGTGCATTTTCCAAATATTTAGGATTTTTAAAACCGATTCCTTGTTTAGAATGGTAAAACCTAGTTTCTTTGGGCTGATTTAGGTGGATAGTTTGTTCTGTTTACCCCTTATTAAAAATGCATCGTCAAGGGTCTTTATTCGTGAGTACAAACTTATCCTTCTTCTTCAATCATTTTATATTTTTCTAAGCTGTCTATATTTTCCATATTTACTGTATCTAACTGTTTTGTAAGTACATAAATTTCTTCTTTTAACGAGAGTTTTTCTTTTGATAACCTGTCCATGCAAGATTCAAGATATATATTCATGTCCTGAACATCTACTTTTTGTATTAACATCTGTTTTATAACATTGTGATTAGTTAACCACTTTGAGTGATATAATTCAGACGACTCTTTTAAAGTTTGAGCTTGATATTCAGCCTGTACACACTTTGCAGTTTCAGCATTTAATCTAGCTTGTAGATCAAGAATATGTGTGTGCAATGTACATTCATTATCTACAAATAAATTATTTACATGTTCAGGAATGTAACATGAATATACCTCATTTGTCTCAAAACCGGATGTACAGCATGCGGTATCGTCGGTTGTGGTCATCAGACATGCTGGTGGATTTTTCAATGTCTCCCCCTCAGCAGCATGATCTGAAGTCTCAGCGGTGGAAACGGCACAATGCTCCAACCCAAGACGATCAACCATGTAACAGTTCTTGCCCTTGTCATCTTCCTCGTCGGTGTCTTCAGCATCCCAGTAATCTTCCTGGGCGACGAGGGCCAGTGCATTGGTTCTTTTCTTTGCGGCCTCCAGCTTTCTCTCATAATAGCCGACGTCTCTGTCAAAATTATTTTTGCACTCCCGAGCAAAGTGGCCTGGTTTTCCACACTTGTAACAGAGACGCTCGTCTGTGGCTTTCGGTTCGTCTGCTCTCGGTCGTTCATCTCTCCTCTCTGTCGGCCTCTTGTCGGCGTGGCGATGCTCTCTGCTTTCATCTCTCCTTCTTTCCCTTCTCTCAGGCTCTCTCCTCTCATCTCTGCGGTCGTCCCTACGATCATCCCGTCGATCGTCCCGCCTATCATAGACCCGCCTGTCATCCCTTCGATCCTCGCGCCCATCGTCTCGCATTTCATAACGGCGATCATCTCGATAGTCGCGTCTATCGTCATACCTCCTCTCATCCCGATCATCCCGTTGGTAGTCGTCCCTGCGATAATCATATCACGTCGTTCATCCCTTCGATCATCTGAGTACCCCCGTGGACCGGTTTCATAACGGAGTTGGTTGTTAGTCTTGCTGGAAAACCGTCGTTGTTGGAGACAATTGGTCCACAAGGCTATCTGTTCCTGTATTGTGGCCTCTTCGTCATCAAGTACCTGTCGTGGAGGAGAGCCATAACTGCACGGCAATGATGATGAACCTGGAGCAAAGGATGGTGTTGGAATATTCGTGTTGGTAATCAAGGCGAGTGAATCATTGGGTTTCATTCCGGTGTTGGTTGATAGCAGTAAAGATGCCAATTGATTCGCCATCAGTTTTTGTTGATCCACATCCCCTTGATACTTCTTTAGCTCCTTAAAGACGACGTTGATGGAAAGCTCAGGAATGTTCAGGACTCGTTTCGTGGCCCGACATGCGATCTGCCACTCGGGGGATAAGGCTGCAAAGAACTAGATGTTTATGTTATCCCTATCCTTTTTAATGTGAAGTTTGTTCAACTCATTCAGGAGCGAAAAAAACTTATAAACGTAGCTTGCAGAGATTCCCCGTCTTTGGCCCGGAATTCTGTAAACTTAGCCTTCGCCTCCTCAATCTTGGCACGATCATTGAGATCTGCCCCCAGCATTTGGACTTCCAATTCATCCCACATTTCTTTGGCAGACATTTTGCTGTCTACGCCAACGAGAATATCAGTGTGGAGGGATTGATAGATCAAATATTCCGCCCTCTTATCTGCATGCTGCCTGTCTCCCTCCGCGTCATTAGCCGGTTCTCGTTCAACTTTGGAGGCTAAGATAGGGGGGTCAGCCTCAGGTCAGCCTACTATTTCCCGGTAATAGATGACGGGACCCTCAGAGATGGACTGAAGCATTAAATTCCCAAGCGGTTGCATCCCAACGAATTTGAGAAACCCGGATTTCCATTGTTCATACTCATCGGGATAGAGAACAGGTGGTCTGTTCTCAGATCCGAGTACGAGAGCTTCGCGAGACATGATTTTGGTGCTGATGAAAGATTGAAGATCTTAAAGGTGGAAACTTGACACGGATGGGCTAGACTTTGGAAGAATAGCACGGTGGATGGTGCTAAGTCGGATAACAGACTAATTTCGGATGGAATAGTAATTCAGATGGCTGGAGTTCGGGTGAACAGTGTTTCGGATGGTCAGGACCAAATTCGAATGTACTTTGATTTCGGATGGAAAACCTAATTTGGATGAACTTGGATTTCGGATGGAAGACCTAATTCGGATGGGGCCTAATTCGGTTGGTAAGAAGTCTGATGGACCGAATTCGGATGAACCGGAATCGGATGAACAGTGACGACTTCGGATAGGGTACAGTATGTGGTTCGGATGAAGTGAGGGAACCGAATTCGGATGGTCCGAATTCGGGTAAACAGTGGACAGGGACTTAGGAAAATGTCCAGGTAGAGGACCGAATTCGGATGTTCCGAGTTCGGGTGGTCTGAAATGGATATGGTCCGAAGTGAAAATTTAAAAATTTAAGCACAAGTCCAAGATGGTAAAATGAGGATGCCTGATCTGAACTTCGGATGGTCCGAAGTTCGGATGGGACCGAAGTAGGGTCCGAAATGGGCACTAGGTGGTCCGAAATTCACCTAAGGTTGGTCCGAATTGGACCGAAATGAGGTCCGAACTAGGATGATATATGGTCCGAATTGGGATCTAAGTGGTCCGAAATGCTACAGTGAATGATCCGAATTACAGCAGGTTTTAGCAGATCTTCTAAGGCAGAACAGTTCAGATTACTATTTCAGCAGATTTAAAACCTAAAAATGTTTCTAAATGATTGGGAAACTATTTTAAACACTTTTGATGAATTAAAATATACCAAAACACTTAAAAATCAGTAAAAACAAGCTAAAACCCACTAAAAACCCATATTTTTTAAACTTTTTCAAATAGCCGATTCTTGATGATTTTAATGGAAATATGGAACAGAATGAGCTCGAAATCAGAATATGTTGATATTGTGAATAATATAAGACGATAATAACACAATAAACACAGAAAACTAAGGGTGAAATGGATCTAATCGAATGAAACAATGAAGAACACGATGAACTTGAACAAAACCCAGCAGAATCCGAGAAGAACCAAGTTGAAATCCACCTTTTGGGCTCTGATACCAATTGTAAAATATGTATTCCCGAATATTTCAGCACCTTTGATGATTCTTTATCATATCCTAAGAAGAAACTATGCTCAATAATTGGAAAATGATGAAGAAGACAATATGAATGTTATATAGAATATTCAAAAGTGGCGGCTGCTCTTGTGTATTCAATATGAACCGTGTGTTACAATAAAGTAACCCTAGGAGCTTTATAGCTCCAATTAATTAACTATGGGGCATTGACACAATTGCCCCCTAGACTTTTACATAGAAATAAATAACAATGAAATAAATACAATACCAATTGTAAAATATGTATTCCCGAATATTTCAGCACCTTTGATGATTCTTTATCATATCCCAAGAAGAAACTATGCTCAATAATTGGAAAATGATGAAGAAGACAATATGAATGTTAGAGAGAATATTCGAAAGTGGCGGCTGCTCTTGTGTATTCAATATGAACCGTGTGTTACAATAAAGTAACCCTAGGAGTTTTATAGCTCCAATTAATTAACTATGGGGCATTGACACAATTGCCCCCTAGACTTTTACATAGAAATAAATAACAAGGAAATAAATACAAAGCTAAATGCTAAGTAATTAATTATTACAAAATAACTCCATATGATCGAAATTAAATGTCTAACACGTAGGCTATGACATTTCCTCTTTGCATCAGTACAGCTCCCAAACCCATGTCTGATGCATCTGTATAGACAACAAAGTCCTCGTTCCCTTTAGGCAGGGCTAAAACTGGTGCTTCACTTGGTAACTTCTTTAGATTATCAAAGGCTGCTTGTTGTTCTTCTTTCCAAAAGAAAGTTGTATTTTTGCAAGTAAGCTTAGTGATAGGAACAGCGATCTTTGAAAAGTCTTTGATGAATCGGCGGTAATAACCAGCCAATCCCAGAAAACTGCGAATCTCGGAGGCGTTGCGAGGTGATTCTCAGTTCTGGATAGCTTCGATCTTTGCAGGATCAACAACAATCCCAGCACCAGATATCACGTGCCCCAAGAATTGGATCTGAATCGAATATTGAGTAGGTACAAGTTAATAGAAGAGTTTATAATTGAGTATTAGGATCATGAAATTTGTTTGAAATGTTGAGACGTACCTGCCTCAACCAGAATTCACATTTAGAGAATTTGGCATAAAGTCGCTCTTTGCGCAGAAACTCTAACAATTCTCGTAGATGTGTAGCATGATCCTCTTTGGTCTTTGAATAGATGAGAATGTCATCGATGAACACGATGACCGATTTGTCGAGCATTGGCCGGCAGACTCGATTCATGAGATCCATGAAAGCAGCCGGCGCATTCGTAAGACCAAACGGCATCACAAGAAACTCATAATGTTCGTAACGAGTTCTGAAAGTCGTTTTTGCAATGTCGTCTGGATGTACTTTGAGCTGATGATAACCCGAACGAAGATCAATTTTCGAGAAGTAACTTGTGTCTTGTAACTGATCGAAGAGATCATCAATCCAGGGCAACGGGTATTTATTCTTGATCGTGACTTTATTAAGTTCTCTGTAATCGATGCACATACGCAATGTGCCATCCTTCTTCTTGAAAAACAGAACAGGAGTGCCCCAAGGAGATGAACTTGGGCGGATAAATCCTTTGTCAAGTAGCTTTTGTAACTGCTTCATCATTTCCTACATTTCTGCAGGAGCTAAACGGTACGGAGCCTTTGCTATTGGAGTAGCTCCAGGAATGAGATCAATGCGGAATTCCACTTGGCAATCAGGTGGCAATCCCGAGATATCTTCTGGAAAGACATCTAGAAATTCAGAAACAATGGGAACGGTGGAAGGAGATTGAATTTCAGCCTTAGCATCGACACCGTAGGCTAAATATGCAGAACAACCCTTGGCAACATGCTTTCGGGCTTTTGCGATTGAACTGAGGCACAAGTCACCTTTGTGTCGGTCACCATAAATGCAAATGTCTCGGCCCTCAGGAGTGGTAATCTTGATCGTTCTTTTCTTGCAAACGATCTGGGCCTCATTATGAACCAACCAGTCCATACCTACTATAACATCAAACTCCCCGAACTCCATAGGGATCAGCTCTATATTGAACACTACATCTTCTACCAGCAATGTACAATTCCTATATACTTTGTCTGCTTTAACTAACATGTTACTAGCAGTCTCTATATCAAGTACAAATTGAAGTTTTGAAGTAGGCATATTGAATTAACGAGCAAATGATGTGGAGACAAACGAACGGTTGGATCCGGAATCAAACAATATATGTGCAGGAATGGATTTAACAAAGAACGTACCAGTGACCACCTCCTGGTCATCCTTTGCTTCTTCAGCTGTGATTTGGAATTCCCTTGTTGGAGCCCTTTGAGATTGATCCCTGCAAGCAGTGGAAGCTGCAGAAGATCTTGTCATTGATTGTTGAACACTTTGATCTCGTGGGGGTTTCGGGCAGTCCCTTGCAAAATGGCCAAGTCTGTGGAAATTGTAGCATGCATCGTCTTTTCGAGGACAATGCTCCCAGTGATGGCCTTTCTGCCCATAGCAGAAGCAATACATATCTTGTGTCTTGCACTCCCCAGAGTGCGCCTTCCTGCATCGCCTGCAGTCCCTCATTTCAGAACTGGTCGAAAAGGCCCTTCCCTTCTTGGGTGAGGATGATACTTGATTGGATTGAGGAGAGAATCGGGATGATCCAGACTCCCGCTGCCTTTTTGGCGGCGACGGTTGAGTCGGTGCTGCGGCGGTTGAACCGATGACATATCCAGACAACAAAATAATCTGCTCAACATTTCGAGCAGCCTCCAGCAAACTGGCAAACGTTGTGTACCGAACCCCACTCATGGTTCGGCGAATCTCATAGTCTAGACCGGCCTCAAATCGGGCTATCTTTCTTTCCTCCGTATCAACTTGATGGGGTGCGAACAGACTTAAACGGGTGAACTCGACGGTGTATTGTGTAACCGTCTTTGTTCCTTGGGTTAGGTTCAGAAACTTCGCCTCTAGACGGCGCTTCTCGTCGATAGGACAGTATTGTTGAGAGAATACTTCCTTGAACTCGCTCCAGGACATGTGTGATACTACCTCCATCGTCAACACATTAGTCATAGCATCCCACCACATAACTGCGTCCCTTGCAAACATTGCGGTTGCAAAGCGGACCATGTCCTTTTCAGCACAATCGCTGATTTTGAAAGTTCGTTTAGTGGTGGTGATCCACTCCAATGCTGTGACAGCATCTCCAGTCCCATCAAAAGTAACAGCTCCGTTACTTTTGAAGTCCTTAAACCTACAACCCCTTGACTTGTTAGAAGACCCCGTGTCTCCTTGTCTTTCCTCTTGATCATCCTGTTGTTGCTCCTTGTTCTATCTTAAATCAGCTTTACGTTTCGCTTCGGCCTCATCTCTGGCCCTTAATTGGTCGGCAAATGACTGAGCCTGCTCAGCCATTCTTTTGGATTATAGTTCATTATTCTGTTCCATAAGAGCTTGCATCATCTGGAACATCTGTTGAGGAGTCATATCGTCTCCTGACATGTTCTGAAATATAACAATTTATATTTAGAACATTTGGTTGTAAGTCCTAAGTGTTTACAGTTACCCTTTATGTGTCCCCATGTGCACGTCAATCCTATCTTAGTTCGGATCATTTCCTAGGAGTCCATTCTAATATCATAACCTATGTTTGAGTCCAAGTCCTTGCGGACACTTGAAACCTCAAACTAATGCTCTGATACCAAACTATGACGTCCTCATATTTTGATAGTATAATTGGAATCACCAGGATCAACACACAACCCAATGAATAGCATGATAATTAAAATTGAATACTTAAATCAGATTTAAGCAGTTCCACATTAAAGCAATAAAAGTACATGTCTACAATGATTAAGTCTAACTATTACAACATCATAATTGTTTTAAAGTCAAGCAATTCCCAGCCCAAAGCTACAAACATCCAAGTACCAATAGCTTCTAGGACACCGAGATGTGAAATGATATGCTTAAGAGGAAGGTCCACCTACACCTTTGCCTTTGCCTGAAAACATTGTGAGTCAACAGTAAGCTAATTTGCTTAGTGAGATAACAGATTATGCAAACAACAAATATTTCTTTACAAGCATAGTGTGAAATCTGGTAGTGAAAGCCCATAGTATGTGAAAACCATGCAGTGCAAGCATGGGGTTGGCAGTTCAAATGCTGATCGGGGATGTGCCAAACTTGACCAGGATAACGAGTGGGATGATCAGTCCCCGACAGTGGCCTGCTATCAGCCCCAGTCCAGGTCGCATCAGATTGTGAAGTAATGATCATGCAGTGCAAGCATGATATAAATAGATGCACTTTCAAATGAACGCTGGCTACATGTGTGTTACATGTCAAGTACGAGTGTGCATCATAACAACAAATCAATCATGAGTGCCAATTGATGTATATGAACAATGTGAACATGCCATTGAATATGTAAACGTGAATGCAAAGACAATAAATGTTAGAATGATAATCTATTACTCACAGTGATTGGTACAGTGTATTGTGTCTCTGAATCAATGTGTGTTTTGATAACACCACATTGATCTGTCAAGTAAGTGTACTAGTGAATTTATATCAGTAATTGCTTAAAACTTATATTCTGTAATTTAAATGAAATTCCAATTGAATTCGGACCACATCCGAATTCGGATGGTCCGAATTGGGTGTTGTAGTCCGAATTAGGGTAGGACCGAAATGGGGTGGTCCGAATTGGTTAGGGGTCCGAAATGGTTTTTGGTCCGAACTGAGTGAAGGCCCGAAACAGTTAGGTTCCGAATTGACTGTTGGTCCGAAATGGAATGGATCCGAATTCGGATGGATCCGGACCGAGTTCATACTTGGTAAAATTTCCAATATTTTCCAGATTTACATTTTTAACCATTTTTGCATGTTTCTATAACTAAAGTTGTAAATATGAACTTAAATACACTATTTCAACTTATAACATAACACTTATATACCAAAATAACCCATTTGTTTTCATTTTTCATCCTTGGTCGATGAACACACACACTAAAGCACACACACAATCCTCAAAATCATACTTAGAGGTGGAATCTGATTCTGAAATTTTGTATACTACATCATCAACACTCGATTTAAACATTGCAACAATAACAATCGACATGCATTAACATTTGCATCTCAAATCTGAAAAATCGGTTCTCATAAAAACTGAACCAATAATCACCAAAATTGCAAGTTTTGTGTGAATCTTACCTCAAAACGTTTGTTGCAATACCTATAGTTCCTTCCAATAAGCTTGAATCCCGATTTTGAACACTTGAATCCAACAATTTTGGATTTTTTATGATGAAATGGTGGGTTTTTAGAGAGAGGAAGAGAGAGAATCGAGAGAGTAGGAGAGAGAGTGAGATTTTCAAAATGAAAGTCTTTTCCATCTTTATTTGATATTTTGGCACTTATGCACATTATACCCCTCAACTTCGTATTTTCTTATTTAACCAATTTTATATTTGAATCGGTTCCTCATGGTTTGCTTGCTCAAAAAAACAACGATGAGGATTTTTCCTCATCTTTTCTTATTTTTAAATTTTTGATTGAAACCGAAATAATAATTCATTAACACAATAATTTGAGTCTTAAATTGTCGATTACAAGTAATTGAAAAATAGGGATGTTACACTATATTTATAGCCTTCTGATTTGTTTACTTGATGGACTCTGATTTCTCTTGTAGTAGATATGCTTGGAAGATCTTCATATCTTGAAATATATATATCACTTCCTGAATTTCAGCACTTTCTGTTATCAATCTGTTGAGCAGCTTGAACTTTTAACTCTGGCAGCTCGAACTTTTGAACTAGCAGCTCGAGTTTATTGAACTGGCAGCTTGAACTTTATAATTACACAGAAATACTACTAACAGCTTGAGAAATCCTAACTAACAGCTTGACATACTTAGATTATTTCCCAACAATCTCCTCCTAACTTAAATTCTTTACAAAAGACTTTAAGTTTCTATACAAATAAGGAAATAAAAATAAAGTAAAACTGTTATATACAAATTAAGGCATCCAAAAACTTACAACTGTGAAAGCTTCTTCGTTATAGCCTTTATGAAGTCCCTTTTTAACTCCTCTTTATCACATTCAATCTTCATTGAGCTCATTTGGAGTAGCCATTCTTTTGGCAAATCAAGAAATTCAAAAGTGTAGAATCTACTGGATCTGTCTGCAAGTTTGAGTTTATATGTCATGGATTTTGCATATAGATCAATTTGTACAATCTTCACTTCTTTGGCAGCTTCTATATCCAATCTGGTAGATTCTGGATCAATCATACTTATAAGATCTTTTATTTTGTTCTGGACCCACGCTATAGGTGACCTAGAGTGGCTAGCAGTCCCAATATTGTGCATTTGGGTTAGCTCATCTCTAGTCAATCTCTGAACCAGTTGAATTAGGCTCTTGTATTCTTCCTCTGGACCAGCTTCTCTTTTGATTACAGAATGATATACTAAGTCAATGTCGTCCATTGAATTAGCATACCAGTAAGTAATTGGAGGTTTGGAGAAGTCATGCTGATCGAGGGTCTTTTCAATCTCCATAGCCTTTTGCAGTTGTTGGTCAAACAACACTCTCTTTACCTGATCAAACTTTGCTTGTTGGATGGTTTCAGGTTGAGGAGCATCAGCAACAATTTGAGAGAGAACTTGTGGATCTTGGACTCGTTGGGAGGCTTTGGAAGCTTTTTCTTTTTCTTTTTCTTTGTCATAAAGGGCCTGAAGCTTCTCTTTGACCACGACTGAGTAATGACCTTAGATACACCAGCTGCTGCAGAGAAATTGATCAAAAATCTTCTGTGTTCTACCTTTGAAGGCCCTGCTGGCCTTTTTCTTTTCTTCTAGCTTTCTTTGACCACAAACCCTCTTAGGTAATCTCCTAAGGTTCCATCATCTCCCATTAGTACCTGGGCTTGCTGGTCTAGAATCTGATCCTGTTCTTCTGCCAATCTTCTGGCCAATTCAGCATCATGAGCAACTTGAGCTTCTTTTGAAATAAATTTAATCTTTGGAGGTTCAATCAAAATGCCATTTCCCTTGTCTGTAGTTGCTGCTGAAGATGTGGCTTGGACTGTTGGGGTAGGAGCTTGAGAACCTTCTCTGATAAACACCCCACTTGACTTAATGGGAACAGCTTGAGCTTCTAGACTAACAGCTTGTGAAGTTGTTGGGACTATTAGCCTAGAAACTGAAGCTGTTGTTGGTGAAGTTGAAGCTGTTTGGACTGGAATTGGGATCTCCTGATTCTCCCCCTTTTTGGATGCATTGGTTTGATCAGGAGGACCAAAAACCTTTGCAAGCAGGGATCAAACCATCTTCTCGAGCTGTATGATCTTGTTACTAAATAACTTGAACCCAAGGTGAAACTGGTCAAGTCGTTGTTGTTGGACTGTTGTGAGTTGTTGCAGAGCTGTGATTTGTGATCCCTGTGCAGCAATAATGGACTTGTAATATTCTAAAATGGCTACAACGGGTTTCAGTTGTTGATCCATCAATGCCATTAGTTGCAGACTAGCCTCAAGATCTTCAAAGGATAGTGGGATTTGAGATCTATCACTGGCATTAAGTCCAGAAGTAGAAACATCTGGGCCCCCTTTGTTCTTGGTACTGGGGACTTCCAGAAGGTGCTTGCACACCCTCTGTTGCCATGGGTGTGGTCTTAGTGATGTTGGTACTGTCTTGTGCCCCTTGTGTAGAGACATCAATAGCACCAGCCACAAATCCCATATGAGCATCCTCTGATGGAATGTTCACCTCCAAATTGAGGGTGAGAGTTTCCTCAATGGGTTCCCTATCGGTATTCTATGCAGGAGTGTCCCCTGCACAGAGCTATTTGGCTCTAGGGATTGGACTGAGGACGAAGGAGCTCCAACAACACTTTGTCATTTATATATTTTTAGTGATGGGAATGGGGAGGTATGCATAGTAGAAGGAGCAGAGGAAATATTTGTATCATGAGGAGTGGGTTGGGGTCCTGGGGGTGAAGCAGTAATAGATGGCTGAGCCTGCTCAGGACCCTCTCCTCTGTTTCTTGGATGGACATCCTGCAATGCATGAGGCAAAGGGACATCCACACTGTGAAAATTGGCACTTGGTTTCAAAATTCTTTTAATGGTAGGTAAAGAGTGCCTATGGGAAACATGTATCCTCTTATGTACTTTAAAATTATTGCAAGATTTTGCAATTATTTCTGCCAAAAACCGTGGATACATCAAAAATTTCCAATTCTTTAAGGCTTGGTGCCTTAACATCCCTTGAAAAATCATATTAGAAAAATTGAACTGTTGGCCTACGGATAAGCACACTAAAGCAGTGGCAATATTGGAAGAAAATTCAGACCAACCAGTCCTTTTAGGGCTTAAACATTGCTGAATAATATGTACAAGATATTTCCATTTAGGATCAAAATGTGCTTTATAGAAGGTAAAAGAATCTGTTGGGCCCCTATACCCTATTTCAAAAAGACCTTTTATGTAAAGCAGTAAGAGAGAGATCCAATATACATGTGGCATCTTGAAGATGCAGATGTTGTCGTATAGTCTCCTCGGTGATGGTAACACGTTTACCATCAATGATGGATGCAAAAGAAGTGACTCCATCAATGGTATTTACAGTGGCTGATTTCCAAAACTGCTCTATGTGAGAAACGTATATAGTGGGATTGACAGTTAGAGCATAATGGATATGGGAACCACGTAGAAAATCCATCATATCATGGAATGGCTGTAGTTCAGCGTGTTTGAGAGAGTAGGGAAGGCAGTTGTGTTCTTTAACAAACTCCATTTGTGATCACAAAGACGAGATTTAGGGTTTTGAACGACTGTGTGAAAATCGCACAAAGAGAGAAAGTGAAGGGATTGTGGAAGATATTTTTGCAACTGGTAGTTGCAATCAAACGAAACTGGGACTTTTAATGGTTTGGCTTTTCAAAAATATCTAGTCCCGTGCATAATCGCCTTAGTAATGACTGAAATGCCCTGCACACTTGACAAACCAAGTGAAACAATTAACAGTTCGAAAAAATGAACTAGCAGCTTGAGAATAGTCTCAAGCTATTAGTTGAAAAATGAACAACATCTAATGAAACAGTGTCTCCCCCTTAACTAAGCACACTTATTAAGTGTTTTTCGCATTTATAAAGGAGAAAATAATTAAAAACAAATTAATCCATATATACCATACCAATATTTGATACCAGAAAGGTGAATCTTCCTACATCAATGGTTTTGTAAATAGACTAGCTAACTGATCATCTGTATGAATTTTGGTAACTTGGATTAATTTCTTCTCATTACAGTTCCTTATAAAATGGAATCTAATGTCTATGTGCTTGGTTTTGGGAAATTTCACTGGATTTTGTACAATGCTGATTGCACTTGAATTGTCAATATAAATAGGAGTAGATAGAAAGTTCATACCATAGTGTCTCAGTTGGTTCTGTATCCACATCACTTGGGAACAGTAGCTGGCAGCTGCAACGTATTTTGCCTCAGTGGATGAAGTGGAGATTGTGGTCTGCTTTTTGCACTGCCAAGAGACTAGTCTTGCTCCTAGATATTGACATCCACCAGTTGTGGATATCCTGTCTGTGTTGCAACCTCCATAGTCACTATCAGAGTAAGCTGTTAGTTCAAGAGGAGAGTCCTTAGGATACCATAGGCCCAACTTTGGTTGACCTTTGAGATATCTGAAGATTCTCTTAACAGCAAACAGATGTGAATCCTTTGGAGCACATTGAAACCTGTCACAAACACAAACAACAAACATTATATCAGGTCTAGAAGATGTAAGATACATTAGTGAACCTATCAAGGATCTGTACAAATGAATATCCACATCTACTCCTTCTTTATCTGCATCAAGCTGTTTATGAGTGTCCATTGGTGTGCTAGCAACCTTGGTATCCTTGTATCCAAACTTTTCCAGGATGTCATTCACATACTTTGATTGACTTATGAAAAGTCCAGTGGGTTTCTGCTTAACCTGCAATCCTAGAAAGAAAGTGAGTTCCCCCATTGAACTCATTTGGAACTTTTTGTGCATCAAAGTCTCAAACTCCTTGCACAGAATGTCATTTGTTGATCCAAAGATGATATCATTAACATAGATTTGAACAAGAAGAATCTCTGAATTGATGAACTTTGTGAATAATGTCTTGTCCAGAGTACCTCTCTTGAATCCATTCTGTAGAATGAAGACAAAGTGGCATACCATGCTCTAGGGGCTTGGTGGAGTCCATAAAGTGCTTTGTCTAACTTGTAAACTCTGTTTGGAAACTTATAGTCTTCAAATCTAGGGGGTTGACACACGTAAACCTTTTCTTCAATTGTACCATACAAGAATGCAGATTTTACATCCATTTGGTACACTTTAAACCCTTTGTAGCTGGCATATGCTAGGAACAGTCTGATGGCTTCTATCCTTGCTACTGGGGCAAAGACATCATCATAGTCTATTCATTCTTCTTGAGTGTATCCTTGAGCTACCAGCCTTGCTTTGTTCTTGATCACTACACCTCTCTCATCCTTCTTGTTTCTGAACACTCATCTTGTACCAATTGCCCTCTTTCCTTTAGGCAAATCTACCAATGTCCATACATTCTGAATCTTGAATTGCAACAGTTCTTCCTGCATTGCCTCAATCCAAGATGGAACCTTCAGTGTCTCAGATGTCTTCTTTGGTTCTAATTGTGACATGAAGCATGCATGTTCAAAGGCAGCTAGACTGAATTCAGGGACTGCTGATTCAATAGTAGTTGATTCCTTGTGAATCATATTCCTTGTTTGCACACGAGAGCGTGGATCTCCCATGATCTGATTAAGAGGATGATATTTCTGAACCCTGAGTGTAGGTTCGTTTTCTGTCTGAAATGAGTTTCCCAAATTTGTATCATCTCCTTCTGCACCACTTGATGATTCTGCTTTAGTAACAGTCTGATCTGGGGATAGAACTGTTTCCCTGTTGGTTTGAGCTGTTACTTCAGGACTTGGGACTGGCACTTCAACCTCTGTATGTATGTCTTGTTGGTCAATCAGGACCCCAGGTGGGTCACAAGAGAGAAGAGGTAGAACAGTATACTCATCCCATATAGCAGAATCTGCAATAGTTGGAAACTTTGTGCCAACAGCTTGACTATTTGTGTTACCAGCATGAGAATTTGTACTAGCAATTTCAACACTATTTCCAATAGCTCCTGTAGAATACTCAACAAAGCTCAGAGAATTTGTTAGTGAATCTAAATCAAACAACCAATCGGGACCAGTGCCTTTGACATTTGCAGTGTTTTCATTAAACTCAACATTGGCACTTTCTTCAATGGTTTTAGACACACTGTTATATACCCTATAGGCTTTGCTTTGGATGGAATATCCCACAAAGAATCCTTCTTCATCCTTACTTTGAAACTTACCTAAGTGAGTTTTAGTATGGAGGATAGTGCATGAACAGCCAAATGGTTTTAGGAAGGCCACTAGGGGAATCGTGTGATGGAATAACTCATAGGGAGTTTTCCCTTGTGACTGAACAACTTGAACCCTATTTAGAACATAACATGCTGTATTTACTGCCTCTGCCCAGAAGGTCATTGGCAATTTGGAATCAGCTAACATGGTTCAAGCAGCCTCTATTAGTGTTCTATTCTTCCTCTCAGCTACACCATTTTGTTGTGGTGTTCTAGGTGCACTATATTGCCTTGCAATTCATATAGACTCACAGAAACTGTTTAGGATATGATTTTTAAACTCAGTTCCATTGTCTGACCTGATCACCTTAACTTTTAAGTTAGATTGGTTTTCAATTTTTAGAATAAAGGATTTGACTAACTCAGCAGTTTCATCCTTAGTCCTAAGAAAATAAACCCATGTAAACCTGGTGAAATCATCAACAATGACTAAACCAGTAGGCTCTTTTATTCAAACTCAAAACAGATGTTGGACCAAAAAGATCCATATGAATGAGATGAAGAGCAGATGAGATTGAATTTACTTCCTTGGCCTTATGAGAAGATTTGTTGTTGCTTGCCTTTGAGACATGCTACACAATGATCATCACATATGAACTCCTTCTGTGGTAAACCTCTTACCAAGTTCTTTTTGACTAAAACATTCATGGATTTGAAGTTCATGTGACACAACCTTCTGTGCCAAAGAGTAGACTCGTTAGATGATGTTTTGGATATCAAACAGCTTAAAGTATTTGATTTGGATAAAAGTTCTGTGTCCAAACAATAGACATTGTCCTTTCTTGGTGTTCTGAGTAAAACAAGATTTTCAGGGATTTCAAAATCTTTTGAGAGGACAATGCATTTAGATTCTAAGAACAAAACAATGTTTTGTTTCTCTCAAACTTGAGACACACTTAGTAAATTGTACTTCAGCTGTTCAACATACAAAACATCATTGAAAATCAAATTGCCTGCTTTGACAGTACCCTTACCTCCTTTGGAGTTTCCTGCAAATGCAACAAACCCTCCTTCAAAGCTTTTGAAATTTGACAAGTATTCGGAGTTGCCTATCATGTGCCTAGAGCATCCACTGTCCATATGCCATCTTGTCTTATTTTGCGTCCTGTGGGTGCCCTGCAAACAAAAAAAAAAAAAAAAAAAAAAAAAACTTAGTTAGTAGTGGAGTAAACCCAAACCAAATTAGTTTTGGGTTGTCCTTGTGCATTGACATAACTAAATACTGTTTGTGTCTTTTTTAACTTAGTGAGATCCACTGGTGGGTTCTTTGAGGAGTATTTAGTTATGACATGAGGTATCCAGGTGTTCTTTCCAACCTTTTCTTTAACAGTCTCAGATGATCCACTACCAGTTCCAGTTTTTGACTTAGCAGTTGGAACTGGGTGCTGAGTGCTAGCAGTTTCAGAATTTGCACTACCAGTTCCAACAGTTTCAACATTTGCATTAGCAGTTTGATCTGTGTTTTTGCCTTTAACACACCATACCTATTTCATGCTTGATTTAGATTTTGCTAACTTGTTTTTGGTGTACAGGCTGTCTTTTGTTGACTTTTAAGAACCTGTGACCAATTGTCTTCTTTCGAACAGGTGTGACAGGTTTTTGGGCCTTTGAAACTTTTAAATTTTGAGTAATGACATGTTTTTGAACCACAGTCTGTTTTGTAACAGATGATTTATATAAACAATGCATGGCCAAATGATTTTTCCTGCCACAGTGGAAACATCTTTTGATTGTTTTGATAGGAGAACCAGTTTTGTGTGACCATAACTGATTCTTGTTCCTTTGATTTCCCCTTACTTGCTGCTGTGTGGGAAACTTTTGGACACCATGCTTTTGGCATGTGCATACTGGAACAGACTTACCCTTTTTATTTGCTCTGGAAGAAGATGCAGTGTTACAGTTAAAAGGTATAGAAACATGTGGAGCATTATTGCATACACTCATCTTCTCTTTTCCTTTCACGTTGTTGGTTCTGGAAGCAGGAGGTCTTATAGGTTCACTCATTTTTTTGGAGTTACTCTCAGCTTCCTTACACTCACAACCTTCATTTGGAACCAATTCTTCTTTAGATTCAGGCTTGTCCTCAAGAATAGGATCTACAGTTTTCATTTTCTCATCTAATGGTTCATTTACAAGCCTATCAGCAACTTCACTCATAGGATGAATGTATTTGTTATTATATGGGGGTGGAGTAGCCTTATAACCTATACCTTCCTTTGAATTGAGTTGAGATTTGACCCTATCTTTAAATTGGATTTCCATTAGGTGTTCTAGCTTTTGTTTAGCCAACTTGAAGCTGCCCAAGTCTATATTTATAGATTCTACTTTCTTGTTAGCTTCTAACACCTTACGTTCAGCCTCATCTAATTTCTTATTTAGGGTCTCTATTTTCTCATTCAGTTCCTTTTTCTCCCACTCATGATATGTTCTATCATGTCCCATCTGAATCTCATTATCCTTATAGTCATTGATCTGTTTTTCAAGATCCTCTATAGCCTGCATATACTCATATCTCCTCTCCTCCATCCTAGCTAGAGTTTTGCACATGCTCTCATTATGATCTCTGTACTTTTTAACCATATTTTTACATGTTTGAGAGCAGAGTTTAGCATTTACCTCGGATGGTAGTTCAGTGGAAGTGACAACTGTAGTTTCTGCCATAAGAGCTTGATTTTGAAACTCCTCTTCTATCTGGTCACTCCAGTCAAATACATTGTCTTCTTGAGAGACAAGAGCTTGTGAAGATGATGTTTGACTGGCTTGCTGGGATCTTGGTGGCTGCTGACCTTGTGATCTGCACTCTCTAGCAAAATGGCCAAGTTTATGGCATTTGAAGCACTCAACCTTTGATTTGTCAAATGCTGGCTTGCCTTCTTTTCTGGCTTGAAAGTTTGGTCTGCCAGTCCTTTTAAGAAATCTTTTGGCCCTCATAGTTAGCATAGCATGTTGCAACTTTAAATCCATCTCTTCTGAATCATCTGGATGGATTTGTTCCAGATCTTCAGCATTAAGAGCAAAAAGTCCATCACTTGCAATTCATAATGTACTTCAGAAGAGTTACCATCAGCACCTGAAAAAGCATCACAACAGTTTGATTTATCAGTTAATGCTGATGACAGCAGAGCAGTGTTTTGATTGTAAGAAAAAGATTTATTTTTATTTTCAATTTCAGATTCAAACACTCTCAGGCTGTTGTAAAGATCATCCAACTCTATTTCATTTAGAGTGTCTTTGGTTCTCCATTGGGCAGCATAGACTGTCCATTCTTCACCAAGAGATCTGAGGAATTTTCTGTTCACTTCATCTTGATCCAGGCTGACCTTAGCACTCTCCAATTCACCTATCAGCTTATTAAACCTATCAAAACTTTGAGTAATGTTTTCATTCTTTCCACCAGAAAAGTTTTCATACTGCTGTTTTAAAATATCCTTTTGGTTCCTTTTGGTGCTAGCATTGCCAGCAAATCTTTTCTCTAAAGCAATCCAAAGAGATGGAGCAGTATAGAACTTTTTAAACTGATGTTGATAAGCATCAGGAATGGCTATTTGTAAAAGAGTAAGAGCTTTGACTTCATTCATTCTAGCCTTTCTTTCAATTTCAGTTTTTGGAGGTGTTCTTTTTGGTTTGCCCTCAGCATCTAGTTCAGGATCAACTGCAGGAGGATTTTCAACAGCTTCCCATAGGGCATAATCAATGAATTGAAAGTGTTGTTGAATCCTGAGTTTCCACATCTCGAACTCAGTGGGTTTGAGCATAGGCACTTTGAGTCCTTGCCCAGATCCACCACTGCTATTTTCAAACTCCATTGCAGAAAAACAAAATTTTAAACAAAGAAAGTTTCTGACTTTGAAAACAAAGAATAAAATAAATAAACCTGTGGCTCTAATACCACTTGTCAGAATCAAAATCACCTAAGGTTAACTGGCTTTAATAGATCAGAGTTTAAACCAATAACCTTGTTTTGAATCAAAGTCCAATTAAGAAGTTTGCGGAATAACACTTATCTGTTTTAAGAAAACTTTCAGAAAAATAAAGGACAGATATTCAAATAAACATAATCAATATCAAAACCTTTATATTACCAAAGTCTCTGATTACAATCACCTCTAATCTGTTTTTTATTAGACGAAGAACACTAATTGTTCATAGGGTTTTACAACCTTAGAGGCTTGAGAAACTTATCAGAATGCAATAAACGACTTAAGCACCACGATTACAAACTTACACACACTTACAATAGAAAGACCTAGTCTATCTATATTTATAGCCTTCTGATTTGTTTCGTTGATGGACTATGATATCTCTGGTAGTAGATATGCTTGGAAGATCTTCAAATCTTGAAATATATATCACTTCCTGAATTTCAGCACTTTCTGTTATCAATTTGTTGAGCAGCTTGATCTTTTAACTCTGGCAGCTTGAACTTTTGAACTAGCAGCTCGAGTTTATTGAACTGGCAGCTTTAACTTTGTAATTACACAAAAATACTACTAACAGTTTGAGAAATCCTAACTAACAGCTTGACATACTTAGATTATTTCCCAACATAACATTCAAGTTTACTTATGTTTACCAAACAAACTCGAAGCAACATAATATTCAAGTTTACTTAATTTTACCAAACAATTCAGTGATTTTGTCATTCATTTATTTAGAGATCATTTCTCTCTCATGCTTCTCGTTTTCAAGACGCTCTTCAAATTCCTTTTTATCAATCTCTCCGTCGGCTCAGTCCTTCTCTCTTTCACGCTTCTCGTTCTGAATACGCTCTTCAAATTCTTTTTTCTTCATCTCTCTATCAACTCTTTCTTTTTCTCTTTCAAATCTCTCTCTCTCTCTCTCTCTCTCTCTCTCTCTCTCTCTTTTTGTTGCTCAAACTCCTCTAATTTATTTCTCATAGTTTCAATCTAAGATATACACAAACAAATACATATCTTATTCAAATTCAAAAACTCAAAACAAAAATATACAACTACTAAAATTGTATAATAATGAAAGAGGCAATTCAGCTACCTAAAGCAAAGCTTGAGCAAGTACATGTATAGCATCACTTATGGTTGGGGATACACATGTTTTAGCATATATATAGTTAGTTCGTTACCGACCAAATTATATACTTATCGTAATTCATGTATAAACCATATTCCCTTCGGAGTTATTATGCAACCCATACATGAAAACCAATATCATCAAGGTGAGCCAAGGCAGGATCAGTACTAGTACTACCAAGAAACACATACTCATTAATTAGCATATTATCTAAATCATCTAAGTTTAAAATAATTAGCATCTATAAATGAGTAACCAAGTGTCACATTGGGTTTTATCGGTTAAAACAAGCATGTTATTAAATGATAAACATACCTCCTCAGTGGACATGGTTTGATTATACAAACTAGTGGTGCTGGGTGTCGAAGGGATTCCCATCAACACCAACACAGGATCAATAGCGTTGCCAGCCCCATATGTTCGCTTCTTCTTTGGCGGTTTAGCTTTTAACCACAACTCTTGGTTGTGTTTTGGGTGTTTCTTACGATCCTCCCCAAACTTCTCAGTCATATACTACATATATGTTTCCTATGACATATCATACAAACAAAAAATATTGATAATTTCAAATCTAAATATGGATTACTAAAAACACAACTAAAACCTAAAGAACTAGTAAAACTTACATGATTTATGTGCGACCTATCATCAACGCATACTAACTCATTCGATTGAGCCTCCTCCTCTCCCAAATCTCCAACACCTAGATGTGCCCTCCCCCGACTTGTGAAGTAGTGGCCTTGATCCTTTCTTTGTATGTGTACGTAAGAAAAACTCATGAGATGGCATGGAGTGTCCTGAAGAGGCTTCCTACAGATTTAAGTTGTATTTAGGAATTTATATTAATAGATAACATATTGAAAGAAGATAGATTAAACATGTCTCACCAAATTCTTCCTTGTAGTAGTATAGCTACTAGACCCACATGTATGATGGCCACCTACAGACTTTGATCGATTTTCTTTGTTTATTGATGACATGGTTTTCCATTAAGACGATCCAATTTTCACATAGTCTTGTCTAAACATCCGGTCTCAACCATGTTGGATTATAAGGAAGGAGATCAGAGTAATTGTTATCAAAGGAAAGATCTGATTGCTTCTCATATTTTCGAATATCGTTATCCCGAACTTTACTGGGCATATCACTAATTCGATGGGAGATTTGTTTCTGAAAACATTTTTTAATCAACTCCTCATCTTCTTTGTCCCATGTATATAGTCCCTACACATGAAATACTTGTTTATATCCATACAATGATTTCACAATTTATTAACTAGTCACTATCTCATAATCACAATAATGCTAGACATAACAACCAATTAATAAATTACATAAATTTGACCAAGTTCATAAAAATCAGCATTTATAATCGATAATCATCATCACAATAATGCTAGAATATCAACTATAGCACTGATTCTACCAACATTAAACACATGAATCAAAAATACATCAATGAATCAAACAATTTTCAACAAAACCATCCAAATACTCCACTAATCCATATACAAATGTAATCCAAGCAAGTTTTTAACTAAACTACTCACTAATCTTGATAATAACAATAAAATAAATGAAATCTAAGCTAAACATTACCATTACACAAAGTTTAAGGGAAAGATTGTACCAAAACCGGATGAAAAGCTAGATAAAACTGCAACCGAATGCTTGGATCTACGCCAATATCCGAATGCTTTTGCTATAAAAACATATCTAATCTAGAAACATGAAACTTTATCCCTACACCTAGTAATCGCACCTATAACTATGTGAAAAGTTCGTGAAAATAAGCGTTTTTTTTCAAAATAGCCGCTGAAGTCTTTTATATCTGAGCGCGATCGCGGCCGCGCTAGGTGCATCGCGGTCGCGATGAAGAACGCTATCGCGATCTTGGTGGCGATAAGAATCGTGACCGCGATCCTGTGGTTGCGACCGCGATCCGGTAACAGCTTCAAAGTCAACTCAAGTCAACCCAGCTCTAGGAATTAAAAGTTCGGCTTAGACCGTAGATTTGACATTTTTACTCTAATAATTGTTCTTTTGATAATTTGACAACCTCCAAACTGCAAAATACAAAAGTAATCAAATAAGTGTCGTTTTAAGCAATTCGAGGCAAAAATGACCCACATGCGAGGTAAAATAAGACGAAAAATAATATACAAAATACGTCATAATAATTATCGAGCGCATCGGTGCACAGGCTTATAGGTTGGAGTTGCCACCAGACTGGTGTTCATAATGTCTGTCACGTTAACTATTTGGGGAAGTGCTTGTCAAATAATGAAGAGGTGGTGCGCATTGCAGATGTTCGTATTGATGAGTGTTTGCGATATGTTAAGGAGCCCGAAGCTATTCTAGACGAGAAGGTGAGAAAACTGAGGAATAAACGAATTGAAATGGTCCTTGTTAACTGGAGACATCATCGTGGCCCGAATTACACGTGGGAATCTAAACCAGAATTGATGGCGAAACACCTGAGCTTATTTCAGACTTCATGATGTTGAGGACGATATCAATCCAACGAGGTGGAGATTGTAACACCCATATTTTTATTAAATTCTTAAATACAAATTTAATTCTCAAAATATTAAAGTATGACTTAAAGTAATCAAATATCATTGAAGTAATATTTTAAAAGTAAACCTAACTAAACATAAATTCTCGTTGAAAATCAATAACCTAAAGTATGTTGCTTAAAGTTGCAAGTTAGAAATGGATTGTAATTCTTCTTTGGTTGACTTCAAGAAAAAGAAAGGACACCATTTTTGGTGTCTTACATACTGCAACTTCCATTTTTCACTTGTCTGCATCCTTGTTTCATTATAATTTTTTTATTTATTCAACCATGTCTTGCATTTGTTAAACCAATAGCATGCATGGACTTCAAAACTTGTCCCCATTTCTTATCTTTGAAATCTCTATTTAATACTCATTCAAATCCATACATTTAGCAAAGAAATATGTAGTTGTTAGGGTGCCTAGGAGTATTAGAGTGGTTGAGATATATCTTTATAGCAAGAACACTCCATCGTCTTCTTCATTTGCATCTCCAACTTTGTTTCTTGAGGTAATCATTCTAACTTTAAACTTTTACTTTCTTTAGGATTAATTATACAAATAAGGTGTAAGAGTAATTTACATTCTGGAAATAAAACTATAATCACAAAATATTGGTCATCTTCTCCAATACTTCAAGAACTCCATTAATGAAGTTTTCTCCAAGATATTTATAACTCAATTGAAGAGAACTCAAATCAACAAAAAAGCATGCAAACGTTAATAAGAACTTGTTTTTAGCGTTTTACTATTGTTTAATTTAGATTTCTATTACTTTGGTTGGTTCCCTGATTTTTGGAGCTGGATTTTAAAAATATAGAATTTAAGAATTTAATGGGGTTGAAATGGAGTCGAAGAGAAAGTGGTTGACAGTGGGTGGTAACCGGCTGGTGGTGGTCTTGGGCAGCAGCAGCAACGAGGTGACAGAGGGGGGCGACACTCTGCTAGCTTTACTTCCCTGTTTCTTTTCGTTCAGAAGCAATACAAAAGAAATGAGAAAGGGGTGATGGGTGAAGTGTTTAAATGGGTTAATTGATTGTAGGTAGGCTGATTATGACAAACTTAACCCACATTTGATTTGTGATAGGCCAGGTGCTTTTGTTTTTCACTTGGGCTATCGTTGTTTCCTTTATTTAAATTATGGGCTTAGGTTTAGTGAATTTTAGTAAGAGGATTTTGTTGGGCTGGTTAGGCTCCAAACCAAATCAATTGAATTTCTTTTTATAAAAATCTTGGGCCAACAAAATGTTAATAAGAAAGGGTTAATATTTTCGGTTTAGGATCGGGCCCAAATCAGTGTTATTTAAATTATAGGTTAGAATTATAACCATGGGTTCAAGCAATTAATTCATTTGGAGTACTAAATTAATTAAATTGGGTTGTCACATAAACTTTTTTGAGTTATTATTATTAAAGGAGGTTAAGGGAGTAATGATTCATTTAATTGGTTGCAATTAGTGGACTCAAACATTTAGTTTGTGTGTTGGGCTTGAACCTCTTTGGTTTAAACTATTGTTTATACTATTTTGAGCATGTTAGTTTAACTATAATTCTAATAAGTGATTGTAAATAAATTAAGAAGATTAAATATTTAAACTATAACTTTTAAGTTAGTTAATTTAATTATATTACTGTTAGCCGAAATAGGTTCGAGACCTATAATTATAGGCTAAATAACCAAATAACTCCAAACTTAATTAATTCTAAAGTTTTTGCCACATAAATAATAATTATCGTTTTAATCCCCGAACTCTGGAATTTTAGGTCAATTGTGGAATTTTAGTGTTAGATTAATTAAATAGAGATGATTATGCAATGTACTTTTTATTATCAGGTCGGCAGTCGAGTTTGGCATACTCATATATTTTGGTTGGTCGGGACTTCTTCAAACGTGCTTCGAAAGAACAATTGTGGTATTAGTGTGAGTAACATATTTATCTGCATGATTAGTTATATGTGTTTGTGCATATTTGTTATGCTCGCTTCATTTGTATCACTGTACCATGTTATCATCATTTTTTATGATTATGTTACACAATAATATATTATCCTACCTTTCTGTTAGAAATTCATGCCTAAGTGATATCGCGTAAATTCCATGTATACATACTTGTACTATGTGCTTGAATTAGGCGTCGACGCTACTCTGTGTAAGCCGAGTTGTTAGCCCCAAGTTGTAGGTTAAACCGGCGACAGCTCGGATGAGGGTCGTGCACGTTTTAATCAGCACCAACTCGGATGATGGGTGCGGCATCAACTTGGACGAGGGGCGCGTAGAAAATTATTGAACTCATGCTTCATCTCTATTTCATGCATACTTACATATGTCCTGTTACGCTTTTAAATTATGTTACTCTCTGGGCGACGATGTCAGGATCTAAATCTAATTAACCAAGACTAACTGATTTGAATTTATCAGAGTATAAATCAATAATCTTGCGTTGAATCAAAGTTTAATTAAGAAGTTTGCGGAATAACACTCAATTATTTTAACAAAAGCTTTCAGAATAAATAGCATATAAACACAATAAATAATCAAGACTGCTTGTATTTGTTGGTACATCCCGTGTGACGATAGCAGTCTAAGTGGTCTTACATTGTGATTTAGCATGTGTTTGCTATATATATATTATATATGATTGATGCTTATTAGTGTTTGTATGTTTGAACTTGATGTAACGTATTACAAGAAGTTCAAACATAAAGTTCAAAGATAAAATCAATCATAAGGTAATATCATAAGTTTTATCACTTAAGAGTTTAAGTATTTTGGCTAGATTCGAATTACTTAAGGGAATACATTCGAATCTGAGATAGATTCGAATGAGACCTTAGATTCGAATGGGCTAGATTCGAGACTGTCAATATGGACAGACTCGAATGGGCCTTGGGCCAGATTCGAGCTTGGCCCACAACAGACTCGAATCAGGGTCTATAATTAGGGATAGACTCGAATAATTATCAGACTTTTTGCAGAATTCGTGAGGGATTAAGCAAAGGGCGATCTCGAGTTTATCAGCTAGGTGAGTGCCGTTTCGGAGAGAATTAGTACGTAGGATAGTTCGTGTGTCGTTCGTTCAGCGTCTAATAGTCTCCGTGTTCCGTTGGTTGAGAGTTGTCCGTCTAACCGTCAACGAGGATTCCGCACTCGTTCACGGATCCGCGTCTAGATAGATCTTGCAGTCGTAGACCTTACAAGTGGTATCAGAGCCTACGGAGTGTTCTTGGTGTTCTTGGTGTTCATCAGATACATTCTAGGTTTCTTGACGCTAGTTGGACGGTTTTGCTCTCAAAAACGTGTTTCTGAGCTTAGCAAATTCATATTCGGGAAACACTTTGTCGTTTTTCACGTTTTTGATCGAAATCATTATTTTTCGTTTGAAAAATAGTGATTTAATCTGTAAAACGTCAAAAAATCAACGTGTTAGCCGTTTTTCGAGTTTGCGGCGCTCGAATCTATAGGGGTAATTAGGGTTTCACTTTAGTCTCGAGTCTAACCTAAATACGCTCCTTTCGAGTCAATTTCAGAGAGTTTCAAGTCTACTTTGTTTCGAATCTGTTACTTCATTCGAATAGGATCTCGAGTCTATAGTAGTTTCGAGTTTATTTCGAGTCTGGTACTGGTTCGAATCTGTGCTTCGATTGTGCTGAAATTCGAATCTGTTGAGCCTTCGATTCTAAGGACCATCGATTCTAAGGAGTTGTTCGAATCTGACATAATTTCGAATCTAATTGACTTTTAAGACTTAATCGAATTTAATCTCAAAAGATTTAATCTTAATTAATTTCGAATCTATCTAGATTCGAATAAGTTAGTCTAAATCAGTTTCGAATTAAATTAATTAAGTTCAAATTCAATTTGTTTCAGAAAAGATGTCAAATCTTCAGAAATTCCTTGAGATGGATCACGAAGTTGGGAAGGCAAATGCACCGCCTAAGCTGATGAAAGTTGAGGACTATTACTGGTGGAAGGACAGATTTACAGATTTTGTACGATTCAATGATATGCGCATGTGGGTGTGCATAGATGAAGGGTACATTCCGCCAGTATCTGAAGTTGAAGGCCGTCAAAAGGTCTTGTCATATCAGATGATGAAAGAGGATGACAAGAAACTATTTGAAGCTGAAAACAAAGCTTTCTCCATAATCCGTATGGCTTTACCTCAAGATATTTTACACACATTTCGGACTCAAAGGACGTCGAAGGAACTTTGGGAGTCTCTCCAGAAAAGGTGTGAGGGTAATCCTCGGGTGCGTAGAAAGCGTACAGAGCTGTTGACCCAACAGTTTGCGATTTTCAAGGCAATTAAGGATGAACAGTTGGATGATATTATCACAAGGTTCTATCATCTGATAACGGAACTTGAAAGTCATGGAATTGAGTATTCGGACACTGACAAGAACAACAAGCTTCTTGATGCCCTACCAGCCAAATGGGCTATGTACGTGGCAATGATTAAGCTGAATGAGGACAAATATTATGCTCAATCACTTGATGACATTGTGGGAACGTTGAGGGCATATCACTTCGAGATGATTAAGGCTGAGACTGATTACGAGCAAGTCCAGAATCCGGCTATGTATTTTGGAAAGACATCTAAATCATCAGTGACAGCTGAACCGAAGAGTGCTACAGCGTTTTTCACCGGAGAAACGTCATCGCCACCAGAGTCCGAAGACTCACTGAATCGCGCGTTCTTAGGGTTAGGAAGATCGGAAGAACCGCAACCTCAAGTCCAACAGGCATCGACAAGTCAGAGCTATTCGAAGATGCCGATGAGCGCAAAGTCCGCAGAAGAACATTTGAATCTGCTTGCTTCCTTTGTGGCAGCTTATGGAAATTGTGTTCAAGGGAAAATCAATGACCCAGCTCTATGGGATGAAGATTACGATCAGGTCGACCCTGATGACTTAGAGGAAATGGATCTTAAGTGGCAACTGGCCATGGTGACCCAGAGGGTAAAAAGATTCATCAAGCGAACTGGGAGGAATCTGCAAATGAACAACAAAGGGATAGGATTTGATAAGTCTAAGGTCAAATGCTACAACTGTCAGGGATTGGGACACTTCGCCAGGGAGTGTCAAAGACCGAAGGTAGAGACATACCAAGGACAGAGTCAGCATCAAGGACAGTACCAAAATCAGTCCCAACAAAGATACCTTCCGAGTTCCTCATCTGGTCAAGCCAATCTAGCGGGTCTACTATCCAATGTCACCTCTGACAGACAGCTAGATGGTACCTATGACTGGAGTTCACATCCTGAGTCCAATGATAGAGCTTTCATGGCTGAAGTTACTGAGAATGGTTGTGAAGAAGACGAGCAGACCACAAGGGAAAACAGTCCGATGTGGGTAGAGAAGGCGAATGATCAGACCGTGCTGGAGTTTGCTGCTCAGATGGCCAACGTGGAATCTGATAACTCTAAGGTTAGTCTTTCTTATTCTCTATTTTCAGAATTATGTGCTTTGTGTGCTACTTCTAATGATAGGTTAAATCTAGTCTTAGAATCACATAAAACCATATCTGCTCAAAATGATAACTTAAAAATACAAAACGCTAGCCAAAATGATATAAAGCAAGATTTAAAAGAAAAGCTTAAGGCTGATGCTCAAGACGTGGTAGATCTAAAAGACAAACTCAGCGAGCAGTGTGTTGGGATAGAACTAATGTATGAGCACGTAGAGGCCTTAACTAAAAGTCTTAAGGACAAGGATATAGAGCTAGCCGAGACCAAGGTTAAGGTAGCAGAGGCAAATAGCAAGCTGGAAAAGTTTAGGAATTCGAGCCTAAATCTAGGAAAAGTCTTAGATGCCCAAAGACAGTCTAAGAAGCCTGTAGGTCTAGGTTTTCACGAAATTCCTCCACCTTTCAATGCGAATTATGTGCCTCAGCCTCAGGAGAAAACTGACAAGTCAGTAGACTTAGAGGACCTACCTGAACCGACACCTGAGCCTACAGTTGATAATACACCTAAGGTGGTTGACTCAATCGTCAAGGTCAAGAAAGTGAAATTTGTGTCTTCCTCCAGTGAAACACCTGCAGGAAAACAGAAAATTTCATGGGCTGACCAGGTCGAAGAGACAGACACTGTAGATGTACCAAAGGAAGTAGACACTAGTGAGACACCTAGATCTAAGGGAACAACCAAAAAGTCCATGGATAAGATGTCTTGCTTTAGATGTCACGCGAAAGGGCATGTTGCTTCTCACTGTCCACTTAGGAAAGCAGATGTTGCCCCTAAGACAGTGAACCCAACACCTGTTAAGCCCTCACCCAGTGTGGCAAGCAGCAGTAGTTCTCAACCTACCGAGAAAACTGTGCAGGCCGCACCCAAACAAGTTGTGAAAAACACACCGGTTAAGGTTGGACCAAAGGAAGTGATTAGGACAAATTCACCGAATCGTGTCACAAATCAATCTAGGTCAGCACCACAACAAGTCTATAGGAGCACCACACCTAGCAGGTCACATACTCCAGTTAGGTCACATACTCCAGTTAGACAGTATGCACCGGTAAGAGCTCAAGGATCACAGTCAGAAATGGCATATAATAGAAATTATTCCAGAGCTCCACAACAAATGCCTACACCACGGCAAAGAGTGAACTTAAATCACTCGGCACCACAACAGAATTCAGTTCAAAGGCCCAAGTCACCTGAAAGGCGAGATGGGTACTTGAAAGAGTTCACGTATGTGGACGAGAATGGTATTACCAAGTCAGTCATGGCTTGGGTTCCCCGTGATAACTAACCTCTTTTCTTTCATGTGCAGGAGATAACTACCGGTCCAAACAACAAGTGGTTCATCGACAGTGGTTGCTCCAGGCACATGACGGGGGAAAGAAGTCTTCTCACAGACTTCAAGGGGGGTAATAGGGGATTCGTATCATTCGCGGGTGACAAGGGTGGAAATATCACTGGAACTGGAGAAGTCACTAATGGGACAATTACTTTGGATCAAGTTTATCACGTTGATAAACTGGTTCATAATCTCATTAGTGTCTCTCAAATCTGTGATAAGAAGAACTCGGTGTTATTTACTGACACTGAGGCGTTAGTGCTAAAGCCTGGATTCAAAATTCCTGAAGAATGGGTGTTGATGCGGGCGCCAAGGAAGAACGACTTGTACGTGCTGGATATGAACAAGCCAGAGACTTCGATGGGGCCAATTTGTCTACTATCCAAAGCTTCGGAGACGGAATCCGTACTGTGGCACAGACGCATGGCTCACCTGCACCTGAGGAAGATGAATTACATTACGAAGCATGGACTGGTGCAGGGTGTGCCCATGAAAAGTTTTCAGTTCGAGGATAAGTGTCTACCTTGCATGAAGGGCAAACAACACAAGAAGACACACAAGTCCAAGAAGCAGAATTCCATAGCCTCAACATTCGATCTGTTGCACATGGACCTTTTCGGCCCAATCAACAAAAGGAGTATTGGAGGTAGTTGTTACTGCTTAGTTATCACCGACGATTACTCACGTTTTTCTTGGGTTTTCTTTTTAGGTACGAAGGACGAGACGGCTGCAAGGCTCATCGGGTTCTTGGACCAAGTGGAGAACTCATACGGAACTAGGGTTAAATGTATTCGTAGTGATAATGGAACTGAATTCAAAAACACTGTAATTGGTGTATATTGCCTATCAAAGGGCATAGTGCATCAATTCAGTGCACAATATGAACCTCAACAGAATGGTGTGGCCGAACGTAAAAATAGAACTTTGATTGAGGCTGCAAGGACTATGCTTTCGGATTCAAAGCTTCCTACCATGTTTTGGGGGGAGGCAGTGAATACCGCGTGCCACATTTTAAACCGAGTCCTTACAGTCAAATCATTGAACAAAACATGCTATAAAATTTTGAATAAACGGCCACCTAACTTAACTGGATTCGAACCGTTTGGAGTACCATGCACACTTTTAAGAACAAAACATCAACCAAAGTTTGGTGAAAAGGCTGACGAAGGATACTTCCTAGGTTATGTGCCAAACTCACCAAACAAACGGGTGTTTAACAAAACAACTGGTACTGTGGAGATTGTGTATAACATTGAAGTCACAAGTTATACACATGAACCCCAAACTGGTCCGGAATGGATATTTGACTATGATAAGTTATTTGAGTCATTTAACATTCCTCTGGATGATAATGCAGGTACAATCGAGAAGGACATGGCGACGTTGCATCTGAACGACGATGGCCAAATCTTTCCAAGGACCACGTTCGAATCTACATCCGAGCCTACAGCGACTGTAGATGGATCTCCAGAAGTTGCTGATCAAGAGACACCTAACACTGAGAATCAGACTCAAGCTTCAAGTTCTAACTCTGAGGAAAACGTCCGTGAGGAAGAAAATGTAGAAGCTGAGCCTGTTCCCCCTTTAGGTGAAATAGGATCCAACTTAGGAGATAATCTAAGGGTTGATGAAATAGAGACCTCTAGGATTAACAAGAACCATCCAATAGAAAGCATCATAGGAAATCCTAACGAGGGTGTGAGGACTCGGAGTAGTGTAAATAACAACACCGTGTTGTTGTCGATGATAAACGACTCCGAGGCATATCACACATGTCTTTATTCATGTTTCATATCGCAAGTAGAGCCTAAGAATGTGCAAATGGCACTTAAGGATAACTCCTGGGTTGAAGCGATGCAGGAAGAACTTTCACAGTTTAGGAAACTAGAAGTGTGGGAGTTAGTTCCGTTACCTCGAGGGGAGATTGCAATAGGAACCAAATGGGTTTTTAAGTGCAAAAGAGACGATCGGGGTATAGTCACGCGCAACAAGGCGAGATTAGTTGTAAAGGGTTTCAACCAAGAGGAGGGAATCGATTACAACGAAGTTTTTGCACCAGTAGCAAGGCTGGAAGCCATTAGGTTGTTTCTAGCGTTTGCCTCCTTCAAAGGCTTTAAGGTATATCAACTGGACGTTAAGAGTGCTTTCTTGTATGGGAAAGTGAAGGAGTTGGTGTATGTAGAACAACCGCCCGGATTTACAGATCCAAAATATCCTGATAGAGTATATCGCTTAGATAAGGCTCTTTATGGATTACATCAGGCACCTAGGGCGTGGTATGAGACTTTATCCAACCATCTTTTAGAAAACGGTTTTGAAAGGGGTAGGATAGATAGTACTCTATTTGTGAAGAGGAAGGGTGAACACTTTATCTTGGTACAAGTGTACGTCGATGATATCATTTTTTGATCATCAGACGAACAGATGTGCAAAGATTTCGAGAAGGTGATAAAGTCTAAGTTCGAGATGAGTGCTATGGGGGAGTTGAATTTCTTTTTAGGGTTACAAGTTGACCAAAAGAAGGAAGGGATGTTTATTCATCAAACTAAGTATGTCTATGACATATTAGAACGGTTTGGGATGGAGGGAACTAAGTTGACTGGCCACTTCAGCACACCGATTCAAGTGAATCACAATCTCGGGCCGGGTACTGAAAGTGATACCAATGTGGATCCGACTTTATATCGGGCCATGATTGGGTCACTTATGTATTTAACTGCTTCAAGACCTGACATAATGTTTACTATTTGTATTTGTGCAAGGTTTCAAGCGAATCCGAAGGAGATGCATATGAAAGCTGTGAAGCGGATTCTACGATACCTCAAGTCGAAACCGAAGCTGGGACTTTGGTATCACGCGGAGGGAGATCTAGAGTTGGAAGCGTTCACGGATTCTGACTACGGAGGATGCAGCTTGACGCGCAAATCTACAACTGGAGGTTGTCAGTTCCTAGGAGGGAGATTGGTATCCTGGCAATGCAAGAAACAAACATCGGTAGCCATTTCAACGTGCGAGGCCGAGTATGTTGCTGCTGGTAGTTGCTGCTCACAGGTTCTGTGGATACAACAACAATTGCGGGATTACGGTTTGGCTTACACTCAAACTCCTATTAGGATAGACAATCAATCTACAATTGCTATAACTAATAATCCAGTTAAACACAATAAAACAAAGCACATAGACATAAGGCATCATTTTATTCGTGATTGTGCTGAAAAGAACTTAATCAAACTGGTAAAGGTGGCAACAGAAGATAATAATGCAGATTTATTTACCAAAGCGTTTGATAAGTCACGGTTTGAGTATTTAATTCAACTGAATGGAATGCGCAACCCAGAGTAATTTGACCTTAGTAGTAGTAAGTTTACTTTATTTTATTGTAGAGTAGTCGTTTTTCTTTCTTTTCAGTAATCTGCTAATTTAGGAAAGTTTCTATTTTTAGTAAGTTTCTTTCTTTAGTAAGTTAGTAGGTTAGCTTATTACTGCTTTTCTTATGAAAAAAAAAATAAATAAAAGAAAAAAGAGAGAAAATTACAAAAATACAAAAAAAAAGAGAATAACAAAAAAAAAAAGAGTTAGGTCTTAGATACATAGGTTCAAAGTGACGAAAATTAGCACCGTCGTTACAGACTCTAAGTATTTAGTCTTTCACACATAATGCAACTAAATCCTAAGTGTTATACTTTACTTAGTTTGATGTGTTGGTAGGCATAATACATATAGGGAATCTCAAGGCTAATAAAATATTCTAGAAAAAGTCAAGCGTGTCACTAACTTAGATGTACGACCAATCGGTCTTAATTTTTATGTACAAGACATACAAACATTGAGTCTAAATGAGGTATGCAGACTTTCTCGGGATGTATGGCAACATCAAATACATCTGAAAATGGAAAGAATAGCAATATCATGTAAACCTGAGAGTCGAAAACATGCAACTCTGTTGTACGTAAGTACAGACCTGTTGTCTCTGTTTAGATTCGGGTTAGCAGACATGTCGCTTTGTTGTACGTCAGTACAGACCTGTCACCGCTGTCTGCTAACTTTAAAAATAAACCTTAAGTCGAACTAAGACACTTTGTTGTATGAGAATACAGACCTGTGTCCGATGTTTGTCTTTTAAAGAAAGTTTGCAAATACCAACAAGTTAGAATCTTTGTCTGTGTGCCTTGATCATAAAAGTATGTCTATGTCTGCGTCACGTAAGATAATTTCCTGATAAATAAAAAGGCCAAGGGATATTCAGAAATGTAGAATGTTTAAAAGGGGCAAAATACCAACAATCGGCTAAATAGGTATGTCACGACAAACAAACAAAGGAATAAAAAATTCCTAAGTATGAAAGTTTAAGTACTGAAAGTTAGTATCAGACATCGCTATCTGATTGAACCTTTCTTAGACTATACTCATCAAAAATATGTTGTTAAGTATTTAGCTTAGATTGTAAAATTTTTCTTAAGTCTAGATTAAATTTTTTGGTCAAAATTTTATTTTACTTTATTTTATTTTTACCTTAGTTTATTTTATTTCATTTTAGTTTAGTTTAATTTTTACTTAGGTAAAAGGTCAAAAGTTACTGAGGGTGCATTCAAAGTTGGATAAAATAAACAATGCGTGAACTATCTTGAGCTTAGGGTAAAAGAATTGGCATAGTTTATCTGGTTACACAATACCGTAAAAAAAAAAAAATTTGGAAAAGTTGAAATTATTTCAAAATTTTCGAAATTTTTCTAAGTGTTGGTGGTTTCGAATCTAAGACAGACTCGAATAACGAGTAATTCGAATCTGTCAGTAGATTCGAATCTGTGCTTAGACTCGAGGGTTGGTGGTATAAATAGGTTAACAGTAAAGGTCATTAACTCCATCTGTTTTCGAATCTATACTATCGAATCTATATTGGCGATTTCGAATCTGTTCTCGAGTCTATCGTAATCCTTCTAAACAACATTTTGTCGAGTCTCTTACTTGGTGTTTCGATTCTACAGATACATCTAGGTATAATCAACCGGATTGTACAAGATTTGTGTAGTTTTATACACAATTTTAGGCTAAAACATAGAATTTTGAAGTTTTGTGGGTTGAAATAGGGTTTTTGCTAAATTACCAAGTTTGGACCTATAAAAGATCAAATTAAAAGCATAAATCAATGATTAGAACCTAGTTGAACTAATGTATGTGAATTACTAAGTTCAAAACGGTTAAAATCTTGAATTTTTTGGTGAAAGCAAGACCGACGGGGCTGCGAGTCTGTTCTAGGACCTTCGAATCTGTTCATGGGTTTCTCGAATCTGTCATTA
>JAANYP010000928.1:143514-169221 GCA_020465985.1 Centrapalus pauciflorus
AATGCCGATTTGAAGAAGATTGTTGAGCAAGTCCAGGAAGAGAACGTAGAAATCAAAACTTTTGTTTGCGATCAGGCGGCTGAGATAAGGTCGATGCGCTCCCTAATTGAGCAGTTAATGAAAAATTTACAGGCTCAGGGGGAGACATCGTGCCGAGATCAAGAAGTGCAGCATAGAGAGGATGATGACGAAGGCGATGATCCCGGTGCGAATAAAGAGTTTGAGTCTGTAGATTTTCCTGCAGCTCAAGTTACACAAGTTGAGGGGGAGCCTAGTCAAGGCGAAGGAGAAAGGGGTGAGGCTAGTTCATCTAAACAGCCTACAGACTTTGAGATCAGCGAGATGATTGAAGCGCTCATGGATCTTGAAGATGATCCACTGGATGTAGGTTTTGATAATGAAGATGAAGAGCTGGAAGAAGGGGAGTTTGTGCCAGGGGAGATAGTGGACTGGCGGTCGGATGATGAAGTACTTGCTGATGAGGATGATGAAGCTGACGAGATAGTTGTGCAGCAGAATCCTATCACTGATACTTACATGATTGATGGAAATAAAATTGTCGATGCAGATATAGTTAATGTTGCATTGAATCCTCAGCCATCGACAGAAGAACCTGCAAGAGAGCTAACTAATGAAGAAAAACGAAAGCTATGGTTCAGGGCTGAAGAGAAAGAAGCAGCAATTAAAAAGACAATGAGAGTTCGGGAACCTGTCGGAGCGAATTTTAAGCTGGTTCTTTGACAGAGATCTGCAGCTATTTATAATAAAGAGAAAAGACGGGCTTCAGTACATGAGGCGAACTTTAAAAGCATTCAACTCCCTGCAAAAAATCGAAATCACTACGCTAGCTTGGAAAGATCTTATAAACATTGGCAATGATCCCTACGCGAGCGTAATCGAAAGAATCATAAGAAAGGAAGGGAGATCAAGGAAGTTCGAACGTTTGAATCCAAGGGTCGGGAGAAGAGTAGAGGATCCGTCACGTATTGATCCTCTAACTGGACGACCTTGGATGAGGATTCACTACAAGCCGGCTAGATGTCTTAGGAGGGTTCCTCTCAAGCCAATGCCACAAAATATTCTGAAGAATCTGAAGTGGTGGTATGCTGACACGGAAACTGGGGAAGCGGTTATGGAAGACTTAGAAGAAAATGTTATTCTTAGAGTCTATGACCCGCTTCACCTGGTAACCCTATCTAAAGAAGATCTGCAGATTTTGTATAATTGTAAGATTTCCAGTGACGCACATATGGATACTGAGGCTAGTAAGTATGAAAATGTGGTCAAGGTATGCGTCGAGAAAGGTCTGTATGCTGGTAGTGTTTTGAATCAATAAATAAACAAAGTTCTTAAATCAAATGTGTGAATTATTAGAAGCTATCGTCAAGGGGGAGTCTGTTGGTACATCCTGTGTGACGACAGCAGTCTAAGTGATCCTACATTGTGATTTTAGCAAGTGTGTGATATATATGTTTATATATGGTTGATATTTATTAGTGTTTGTATGTTTGAACTTGATGTAACGTATTACAAGAAGTTCAAACATAAAGTACAAAGATAAATTCAATCATAAGTAATATCGTAAGGTTCAACACTTAGTTGTTTATGTAAAAGGCTAGATTCGAATTATATATGGGTTGACATTCGAATCTGTGATAGATTCGAATGTAACCATAGATTCGAAAGAAGGCTAGATTCGAGACTGTCAATATGGACAGACTCGAATGGGCCTTGGGCCAGATTCGAGGTTGGCCCACAACAGACTCGAATCAGGGTCTATAATTAGGGATAGACTCGAATCATTAAGAGACTTTTGGCAGAATTCGTGAGGGATTAAGCAAGAGGCGATCTCGAGTTTATCAGCTAGGTGAGTGCCGTTTCGGAGAGAATTAGTACGTAGGATCGTTCGTGTGTCGTTCGTTCAGCGTCTAATAGTCTCCGTGTTCCGTTGGTTGAGAGTTGTCCGTCTAACCGTCAACGAGGATTCCGCACTCGTTCACGGATCCGCGTCTAGATAGATCTTGCAGTCGTAGACCTTATAGCATTAGGCCTATAGCTACACTTTTTAGGCCTAACACCACACTTTTTCCATGTTGCTTTAGGTTCATTTTGTTGTAGTGTAGAACCAAGCTGTGTGCATTAGGTTTGCCGTCATCATTTTGGGCTGAAGCTGTTAACACTGCCTGCTTCACTCAAAACAGATCCTTAGTGGGGAAAAAGTTCAACAAGACTCCCTATGAGTTAATCAAAGGGAGGAGGCCAAATATTAGCTATTTCCATGTGTTTGGATGTCCTTGCTTCATTCTGAATCAAAGGGACCAACTAAAAAAATTTGAACCTAAAGCTGATGAAGGTGTGTTTTTTGGATATTCTGCTATCTCTAAAGCCTACAGAGCATACAACTCAAAAGAAAGCTGATAGATGAATCTATCAATGTCACCTTTGAGGAGTCTAGGAATGCCCCCACCAAAGCTATTCCTGTTTCACGAAAATTCAGCTTTGATGATCTCATGCATTCCATCAATGAAGAAAAGGACTCAAAAGCTTTCACTTCACCCAGAGTAGAACCTGTTAATCACAATGGACATGATGATGACTATGTTGATACACCCTGTGTGAATAAGTGTATTGGCATAATTAATACATCATGTCCAGAACCAATCAATGCTGATTTTCCTGGATCTTCTGCTGATGTGTTCAACAATAGAGATTCATGTTCATCAGGTGAACAGACTCAAGATAACAGTGTGTCTAAAAATCTTGAAAGGTGTTCTGCAAGACCTGATGAAGATGAAAATGATATAGGAGAATCTTCATTGAGACATGATCCTAAGTGGATCAGGTGTCACCCCAATGATCAGATAGTTGGTGACATCAATAAAGGGGTACAAACAAGATGGGACAGCTTAGAAAACTTTTGTTTGTTTTCTAGCTTTGTGTCCCTGATGGAGCCAAAGAAAGTGGATGATGCTTTAAAAGATGCCAATTGGATTATTGTCATGCAAGAAGAGCTCAATCAGTTTGAGAGAAATAAAGTATGGAAGTTGGTCTCTGTTCCTAAAGGTAAAACCATAATTGGCACCAAATGGATTTTCAGAAATAAGATGGATGAGCAAGGTCATGTCATTAGAAATAAGGCAAGACTAGTTGCTCAGAGATCACATGCAGAAAGGTAATGTGGAGGTAAGTTTTATTTCCACAGATGAACAGCTTGCAGACATTTTCACCAAACCTCTTCATGAAAACAGGTTTAATTACCTTGTAAGCAAGCTGGGCATGTCAAATAAAAGTGACTAAGTGTCGTTGATGCTCTAAAAGATCGTATGTTCAAACTGTTCAGATTTCTCAAAATAGCTTGGACAGAACAGGTTTTAGTTGTTCTGTACTTAGCCAATTTCTGAAAACTTGAACAGCTTGGACGTATAACAGGCTTGACAAAATATGTTTTAATCTCAAACCTGTTCTGTTGTACATACCTCTAACCTGCTCACTCTCTCAACCTGTCATACAAGACGTTGTCTTGTAACTTGATCAGCTATTGAACAGAAACCTGTTCTCATCTAGCTGCACAGGTTAAATGAACAACTTGGAGATGATCAGTTTACGATGAAAACTACTCATCACAGGTTTGAACAACAGCTTGGAACATCAGTTGTAATTACCTTTCTTCATGTTTAAGTTTCTTAAATTATGTATTTATTTAACTTAATTACCTGCGGATAATGTTTGTTAAAGTGTGTTAGTAGTTAAAAAGGGTCAAGTGGTCTGACAACCGTTCTGACATGGCAAACCGTTTCGTTTTACGTTAAAGAACATTGCAAATCAACTGCCCAAACCTTTCTCTCTCCTACTCACTCACATTCAAATCCTATAAATACCTTTTTCACTGTTTCATCTTCTTCTTCTTCTCTACTGCTTCCATAACTTCCTAAAACACCCTAAATCGACTAAGTGTCAAGCAATCCCTCATCCTACTACTTTCCAAATGGCTCACCAAAACAACCCCCTGCTTCCAGTTTTCGTTGGTGATGATGTTGAAAAACATCCCTCAGTCACCACGATGCTCACTCTGAAACCCACCAACTATATAGCCAACCTAACCATTCCCAAAAACTACATAGGAAAGGGTTATGAAAAAATGTGGAGTTTCTGCAAGTTCACCCCCTGCATTATGCTCTGACTGCCTGTCCTGGTGTCCTGTACCAAGATATGGTGTACGATTTTTGGTACACTTGTGCTTATGATCCATCAACCAAAACCATCAAGGGAACCATCCTCAATGGGTCTCAAACCAATGAGATAACCACTGCTCTTCTCAGGGAAGTTCTTCATCAACCTGTTGCTGAAACTTATGATAAACCACAGCCTGAGAATGATTAGATGGGCAACCTGCTGCGCTTGTTCAGAAGGGATTTATCACCCACCTATAGTTTCTTATTTGCCTCTGTGGTGATGTCTTTTGGCTGCAAAGTTGGTTCTTTTGACCAACTTAGCAGGGATGAAATTCTCATAGTCCTGCAGTTTGTGGATGGGACTACACTGAACATGGCCAGATGGATTTTCGTGAATATGAGGAACTTGGTGCAGCAAGAACATCGCCATGCTGCTGTAAGATACCCATGGTTTCTAAGCCTCATCTACAAACATGTCTGTGGTGAGCATCTATACACCTCTCAACCTTTGTTAACTACTGCTGCATTCCCTGTCATTAGGAATAGAGTCTTTAATACTCCAGTACTCAACAATGAGACTCCTCTATCTACCCCAATGAGCAGGTTACTTGGTTTGGTGGAAGGACCCTCTACTGTGAGGGTGGATCCAGTGGCTGCTCCCAAAGGAAAATCCAAATCCAGGCCCAAGGTAGTCAAAAGAGGCCTGGAATCGACTGAAGCTGAGTCTGTCCGCAAGAAGGCTAAAACAGTTAAGTCTAAGTCTGCCCCTTCAGTCTCAGTGGCTGATGGGAGCAATCTTCTCACCCTGGTTCATCTGTTGAACCTGAAGCCTTTATGGCTGGTGCCTCTGTGGCACCTGAGACCATGGAACAGGATAACCCTCGTGTTTCTTACCCAGTCTCACCTCCAGTCCAAACAGAACCCCTCATCACTTCTTCACAACATCCATCCTCCATTTCATCCCTCAAATCATACAACAAACGCAAATCCTTAGCCAAAAAGAAACCATCATCCCACACTAGCCCCTCTGACACCTCCCAAAAGGAGTCAGTTGAAAAAGAAGCAACCACTGCTGCTTCTCTTATTTTGGGAGAAAGTTCAGCACATTTAGAGCAGGCTTCAGGCCAACAAGAGTCAACCCAGATTCAGCCTAGACCCTCTGGTTCCTCCCAACAGGAACCAGATGTACAAAAGGAGACTACCACATCCACTATCACAGCCTCCCAACAGGCTGAGGGTATTGAAAGACAGGAGTCCACTCCACTGCACACTGAGTCCACACAGTCTCCACTTCATACTTCTCCTACACCATCTGAGTCTGCACGAGGTGCCGAAGTTGCTAGAACAGACCATGCAGTAGATCAGCCTCAAACTTCTGCTCCTGGTGATGCAACTGTAGTACACCCAACAGCTGGTTAAGGACCCTCATCCCAAGCTGATGAACCTGAGGGAATGGACCATCCCTCTGGTAAGGTTGCTCCCCAAATGCACATTCCATCACCAGGTTTCACCACTGATGATGTTGAAATGCACATCCCTTCTCCCCATGAAGAGGTGCCTAAAAACCAACGTACTACTGTGGGAACCACCCCAGGTCTTAATGAAGGTGCTACACAACAAGTAGCATCTGAAAGGCCACCAACTCCTACCACTTCACCTCATGATGCAGATATAGGCACTGCTGAAGGTTCCCTTTACCCTTCCAAGCTGGGCCATCTCACTTATGCCCAGGCTATGGAATTACTATCCAGATTCTCTCCGCCTTCCCCCACTAATCCACAAACCCCTACATCTTCCCTATCACCATCACATTCACATTCTTCACCATATACCCAATTCACACATACTCCTCCATCCCCCAAAGATCTTCCTTTGAAGGATCAGCTATCTTTGCTGACCAACAAAGTTGGTTCTTTGGAAACTTCAATGTCCACCATACCTTCATTATCTCAGACTCTGTGTCTGCTCAGCTTAAGGGGTTCCTTGATTCGTTTAGGACATCCTATCCAACCCCTGCTCCCCAAGCTGATCAATCCTCTCAGCTGCTTGCACTCACTGCATAGCTGCAAACACTCTCCTCTACCCTCTCAACAATTCTTTCTACACAACAGGACTCTGTGTCCTCCCTGGCAGCTGTTTCCCAACAGCTGTCAGCTCTCATTGACACTTGTACAAACACTCTCCCTTCCACTTTAGCCATCTTAAACGCCCTAGTGGTCTCTCTGTCAAATTCTGTGTCATAAAACCTTGATGATATGCATGATTCTCTTGAATTAAATCTTGCACAGCTTCAAAGTTTTCTGTTCACAGCTTTTGACAGGGAAGCCATTGCTCAGATGTCATCTCTTGCTACTTCCCACTCTGCCTCTCTTCAAACCTGTGTTACCCAACTTGCAGAAGTAAAGGACAATTTGGCTTTCTTAGTGCATAGCCTTGTTGGTTCCAAACCTGCTGCCAAAACTGCTGCCCAGCCTGCTGAATTCGTTTCTTCAGGCAGACCCATTGTTGAAGGCTCTATGCCATCTCCTTCAAAGGGGGAGAAAATATCTGCCTCAAAGACCAAGTCTAAGGGGGAGAAATCTTCATCTCCCTCTAAGGAGAAATCAGCATCAGTGGGACAAGCAGCAGGTGTCTCCCAAACAGTAACTACTACGGATGTCTCCAAAACAACTGAAGTTGCTCAGCCTACTCAGGTTGGATCCCCAAACCCTGCACCATCTAAGGGGGAGGAATCCATTCCTAGGGACAGGCCAAACAGATGGAGACATCTAATATTGGAGCAAACTAATGAAGAAGAGGAAGAGGAAACCGAAGCTGTCATAACCAAAACAGCTAAAGGGAAGAGGAAAGCCTCAGTGGACCCTGACTATCTCAAAGCTGCTCAACTAAAATTTGATAAGGCTCGGGCCAAAGAAATGGGTCTTCCTAAGGAGACTTATTATGAATTAAAAGTAGAGCAACTTCAAACCATTGAAAGGTTAAAGAGAGAAGAAGCCTCTGCTAAAGCTGCAAAGGCCTTTGCATACAAGGAGGCAAGAAAAGCTAAAATGCCTTCCTTGGATGTTCAAAGGAAACTGCTAGAGGCTGCCAATGAGTCAGTGGCTGAGAAAGAAGGAGAAAAAGAAAAGGATGCTCAGGTCTATGTGATCAAATTAAAGTCAGCATCCTCCTCTGCAAGAGCCCAAATACACTTTGAAAACTTAGCAAGGAAGAAATTCTCTGATGTTGTCAACAGAAGGCTTTCCATGGAAACAACTGTCAAAGTTGTTCTCATTTCAATGAAAGGCAGACAGTGGAAAATCCAGATAACCAGGATGGGTGCTGAAGGTCCAGAATTGGAAGCATATGAACACACTGATGTTGCTCAAATGGGGTACAGAGAATGGGTGGAATTGGTAGTTGCCCTGAGTCAGTCTAAGTCTGAAACTGCTTAGACTATCAGGGCATATGTCAAGACATTAATGGAAAGAGTTAAGAATCTTGGCCTGATTATAGAAGAACAAATCAAGGGTACCTCAATGGTTGAACCCAAAATTAAGGCCAAGAGAAAGAGGAAGGATACTGAGCTGGAAGAACTCCTAGTAATGATTGATCAAGGAGATCTAGCTGTTGAGATCAAGGGAGTAGATCACAGCCTCCCAGAGAAGTGGAACCTGAGGAAGACAAGCTAATAGTGTAACCTGAGCTTGGGGTATTTTTTGTAGATCCCGTAACAAAGAAAACATGTTTCCAGAGAGCATCTGATGTGCATAAGGTTGGTCTTAAGCAACTCATAGCTTTTAGACTTGCCATCTCCTCCAAATAATCTTCAAGATGGAGAGCAGCTATCTGGGAACAGCTCAAAGGGTTCCATGAGGGAGGAGAGCTTCAACATTTAACTTCATGTTCCTCATAAATCAAATGGCGGAAATTGAAGAAACCAGAAAGTACTTCGAACAGATATTTGAAGAAAGACCACAACAGCTTGGAGGTCCATCTGCAGCTGAGTAGATGAAGAATGGAAGTTGTCCATAAGTTGGACGGACTTGCCATTACTTGCTCCCACCATCAACAGTCCAAAGTTGTTGAAATTTTTCATGTACATATGTTGTACTTCATTACATTAGTTGTAATTCTCTTGTTACATCAGTTGTAATATACTCTAGTACATTAGTTGTACTTCTGGAAAAACATGTGTTGTTTGCAATCAATATCAGTGTATATATAAACTGATCTTTTACTTTACTTCAATGTTGTAATTTCATTTCAGCAAAATGTATTGTAAAAATATATAGTGATTATTGATAGAATCAGTTTAGACTGATTATTGCAAATAGGGGGAGATTGTTACGCACAAAAAGGCCTCAGTCAAACCTGTTCTACATCTTAGGGGGAGACTTTTAATCAAACCTGTTTGATGCACTTGAAGGTATAATTTAAGGCCTGATAATGCCTTTTTGAAACCTGATAAGTGATTTGCAATATTAGTCAAAGTTTTTGACCCTGTTGCATTTGTTGCAACTAAGGCAGATTGCCCAAACTGTTCTATTCTGTTGAACAGGCTGGACATAAACTATCTATGCTGCTCTAACCTATTGAGCAGCTTGGACAAATTCTAAGTGTTCCGTTCTTTGTGAAGAGAACCTGTTCTTTGTGAACAGGATAAACACTTTATGGAATATGTTTTCATGTCCTCATGTAATATTTTGGACTACAAGATCAGTTTACAAAGTTGAAGACAAATTGGAAAACAGAAGCTGCAAAGACTGCTTATGCTGTTCTGTTACATGAAGACAAAGTGGATATTTGAAATGGGTGACAGACCATTTCTTACATCAAAATGGCCATAAGAGAAGATGAAAGGTTTAAAGTTGACATTCTTCTTTTAGTTAAAGCCTTCTACAACAGTGACAAAAAGGAAAAGACAAAGATTCTGCAATGTAAAGACAATTCTGCTTTGTCAGAACGTGCAGAAAAGTTGTTTTGTCTTTTTGGAAAGACATCCCACTATCTATATGTCCAATGAGGAAGCTTCACTGAGATTCTCAGTAATAGTATAAAAGGAAGCTTCTAAAGAATTTGAGATAAACCAAGAGTGTGATATTCAGATCGTGCAAAAGAAGTGTGTTTTCATGCATGCAAGTCTGCTTGAATAAAACAGTAACGTGTGTCCAAGTTGTTCTTATTCAAGCTATCCATCTGTCTGTCTTTATATAGTGAGTTCATCTTAGTGAGTGTATTCATTGTATCTAGTATGAGTGTGTCTTAGATTAGTTAAACATTTGACGTTTCTGTCATCTCAGCTTGAACCATTCCGCAGTTCAGGCTTGTTTGTAATTAACACTTGTTGATAATATACACAAACATTGAGAAAAGTGTGTTGAGTTTTAAATAGTTGTATTCACCTTCCCCCCCCCCTCCCCGGCCCACTCTACAAGGGAAACCTTTTGGGACCTACAATATATGTACTAGGGAATTTGTCACACCCCGTTACCCCGGTTGGCAACGAAGCGTGACGTCGCGGAAGCGTAACCATAATCATAACGAACGACCACTATATGGACGTTTTTCGAAAATGCATTGATTTAACTTCAAATATAAATATTGTTTTACATAACCAAAATACAGCGTAAGTAGTTCTTAAAATACTAAAATTTAAATACACAATTTAGTTTATCCGAAAAGATGCAAATAAATCTCCGAATTTGAAAACGATGCGACTCCAAAATGAACGGAAGCCTTGGAATACTTCCGATAAATGTGCATGTCTCAAACACCTGAAAATACATGCTAAAATACGTCAACAAATTGTTGGTGAGCTCATAGGTTTACGCGAAAAGACCAGTTGTATGGACATTATCAGATGAGTTGAATTTATAAAATCATAAATTCCGTGTATGTATTACATAAACCATCATGCAACCGAAGCTTAATTAAAATGAGTTTGCCCTGTGCAGTATCCCCGACTGTAATACCGTGTGTTGAATATATATGCACTCGCTGTTAGCCGACCCGAACTAACCCGAATGGGGGACATGACTCCCAATAGATCTATCCACAATATATTCGCGCTTGCAAATAAATGCAATTAACGGTTTATGATTTGAGGGCTGATGGATCCAAACATGTAATACATATAAGAAATAAACAGTTTTGATGTCCATATGAAAACAGTGCATGTATTTCCACCCCAAATGATAGTGAAAATAGGGGCTATGAATACTCACCGAGCGTGTGATGGCAAAAACGAGCAAAAAATGCTTTTTTTTCTAAAGTTAATGGATGGTGCACCGAACGAGATTAATCGAGCCCTAAATGATAATAGGGATTTAATATCTCTAATATATGATAATATATATATTTATAGATTTTTATGTCTTAAATCACCCAACATTACAAGTTTATAATTAAAACCCGCTTAAAACGTCAAGTTTATATATATATAATTTTCCAGCTTTTTCAGAGGTCTTTCGGCCTACTTTGAGGCTGTTTTTGACCAAGCTCCAAAACGTTTTAGGCTTTGGTTTTCTAGGACATTAAACTACTATATAGAAAGGATTTTTAGAATCAAGAACGGCCATTTTTCGAGATGTTTATGTTGGTGAAAAAGCTTGTTAAAAACCCTATGTTGGCTAGTTTTGAGCTGTCAAACTTTCGGTTTCCCAAATAATTTTTGGAGGTCATAAACTCGAAACTAAATTATGAAAACTTCCAGATCTATAGTTAAGACATAGATCTAACTTTTGGGACAAGAATCAACTCATTTCGATAAGTTATGAATTAGTTATGATTTTTCAAAATCGATATAAACTTTCTGCTGAAAATCCGCAGTTTATAAACTTGAAATAACTTATGATTCTTGTTGTTTATTCAAAGACTACTTGTATAAAAGTTATAAAAGTTATAAAACAGATATATATCACATGTTTTCATAATATTAACATTTTTATAATGTGTTCATATATTCATAAACACATTTAAAGAAACAACTTAAAAACAAAAACTAGAAATTTATAAACTTGAGTTTTTATGAAATTTGTTGTTGTTGGTGATTATATATATTATGCAAGACTTATATAAACATAAATGTAAGATGAAATAAGTTAGTATTTACTTACTTTGAAGTGTTTAGAGTATGATTTTGAGTAGAAGTTGAAATCCTTGCAAGATATGCACCAAAACACTTGAATTTCTTGAAGAACACTTGAATGAAAAGGTTTTTGATGTCTGTGTGTGTGTATAGATCCGGTTTTTAGAGAGAAAAAAAGAGGGATTTTGGTGTAAAAATAATGAAAGGGAAGCTCTCTATTTATAAGAAACGTCTTGGTCATTCAAATGGAGGTTGAGTGCACACTTGGTTGAATTGAAAGTGAATGGTGAAATGAAAGGGAATGGAGGAAGGAGATTTGATGTAGATGGTGCATGGTCTTCTTAATATAAAATTGAAAATCAAGTGTGCGTGTGTGTGTGTGTACTATGAGGGCTGGCCATGTGAAGGTATTTTCCATGTATTTTACATTTTTTTTTGTATAAAAGTATTTAGAAATGTATTCTTGTATTTCCATTTTCTTGTAATTTCATAAATACTTTTAGATGCATTGTTTTAATGAATTGTTTTAGTCTTGCATAATTAATGTTAAGTAATTGTATTAGTGTATGATTAGGGTCACTAATCATAATTTAATTATGTACTTAGTTGAATTATTCCCTCATATCGTAAATTGATCGGATTAATTGATTTCCCGATTCATCGCATCGATGAATTTGATTCTAATTGAGTTGAATTTTCTAATAAACCTTGTTAACCACTTGATTAATTTCTAATGACCACTGATTAGGTTATAATTGGCTATTAAATATAGATTAGGTCATTGTTGCTAACCTGGTTTAGTGCCGGATGTTACAGTCTCCCCACGTTAAGGGAATTTCGTCCCGAAATTTTATCTTGTTTCCTCAATGGTATTGTTATTTAAGAGTATATGAGAGTATCTTTGCTTTAACTGGCCTTTGCATGCCCTAGAGAATTCGTTTTCATGCCTAGAAATCCATCTGACCTTGAGGATGGGTATACAACTGTGCTTCCATCCTTTGACCTTACGGTCCATGATTTCAACCGGCTCTTTGATGAAGCGAAGTTTATTAGTTAGTTGGATCTCTCCCAAGGGGTAACAAGTGTCTCCTCTAACAACCACTTCTTCTTATTCGATACGTGGAAGGTATTGTGCATGCTGCTAAGCTCTGGTGGTAACTCTAAACGATAAGCTACGAGTCCAATCCCATTTGAGACTTTGTATTGCCAATGTATCGAGGGTTTAATTATCCTTGTTTCCCAAATGGTAACACGCCCTTCCATGGCAAGACTTTCATCAGTACTTGTTCTCCTAATTAGAACTCAAGGGATTTTCTATTTTCATCTGCATAACTTTCTTACCATCGCAGGCAACTTTTAGTCAGTTCTGTATCTGTACTATCCTTTTGGGTAGTTTTGTGAATGGTCTTAGGGCCAGTGATTTGGCTATTTCCTACTTCTACCTGACAAATCGGCGATCGACACTTTCGCCCCTAGAGGGCCTCAAACGGAGCAACTTTAATACTCGAGTGATAGCTATTGTAGTTAATAATTCCACTAAGGCAATTGAGTATCCATTACACAGTCTCTTAATGTGTGTTCTAGGGTTTGGATCGTTCTATTATTCTAACCATTGGTCTGAGGGTGATAAGTGGTACTCATGTCCAAGTTTGTATCCAAAGCTTGTAGTAATAATTGCCAAAAGTCTAGATGTAAATATGCTATTCGTATCCGAAATGATTTAAATAGGCACTCCGTGTCCGGAGATGACTTCCTTGAGGTACGTTTGGACTAGCTTATTCATTATGTTGTTCTTCTTGATTGGTAGGAATGTGCGGATTTTGTTAGGCGGTCGACTAATACTCAAATGCTTTCTTTTGTTTTTCTTAACTTTGGAGCATGTTAGGAATTTGTTGACATATGTGGCAATGTCACCCTTCATGTTAGGCCACCCGTACAACTTCTTAAGGTCATGATACATTTTATCGGATCCGAGGTGAACGACATATCTTAATTTATGCCCTTCATCCATAGCCAGCTTTCTCATTCCACCAAACAGAGTAATCAGATTCTATTCATGAAATATCGATTTTTATTAGCTCTTATCCTAAACTATTTATCCACTTGTACTCTTAACGGCTTGGCTCATTAGTTTTCCTCAGGTGATAACGAATTTTCACGGTTGCAATTACTTATTAGTTCCATCCAACGGTACTACTTCGTATTCGACTCTTTCTGGTTCAAGATGTGTTAGAGGCTCTTATGGTCTGTGAATACAATACACTTCAAACCGTACAACTAATGTCTCCTAGGATAAAGACTACTGCTTCAAGATCCAGATCATGCGTTGTGTAAATCACCTAGTGAACCTTAAGTTTTCATTAAGCATAAGCTATGACCCTATCTTTCTATATCAACCCATTGTGTGAAACGTCACAATAATCTACAAATTTCTTGCTTCTCTTGGATAAAATAAGCGCACTGCGCAGTTTGTGCTTTAATAACTGATACGATGTCTCTTGATTCTCGCCCCAATCATACTTAATGTCCTTTCGGGTCAGTTCTGTTAGAGCTCTGGTGATCTTTGAGAAATTTTTGATAATTGCCTATAATAAGTGGCAAGTCTTAAGGACTGTCGTATCTCTATGGGGGTTCTAAGAGTTGACCTATTACTGATAGCCTCGATCTTCACGGGGTCGACTTGGATCCCTTTACTATTGATCACGTGACGGAGAAATCTTACCTATCTTAGCCAAAAGTCAAACTTAGAAAGCTTGGCATGTGGTTGTCCTTTCTTTAACAACTCTAGAATCAGCCTTAAATGTTTGCTCGTGCTCCTCCTTGCTTTGCGAGTAGATTAAGATGAATACAATCACAAATAAGGTTTTCACACCCAATTTATGAGGTCCATGAATACCGTCGCGGCACTGGTTAATCCAAACGGTATTAATAGGAATTTATGATGACCGATACAGAATCTGAAGGTTGTCTTTGGAATATCTTTCTTGCAAACTCTAACCTGATGATAACCAGACCTTAGGTCGATCTTCGAATAGAAGCTTAATTCTTTGGTCAAACAAGTCATTGATCCTTCTGAGCGGGTATCGGTTCCTTTAGTTTATTTAGCTCTTGGTAATTGATGCACATTTTGATGGCTCTATCCTTCTTATTTATGAACAAAACTGGAGCTCATCCAAAGCGAGGAACTCAGTTTGATAAACCCCTTTATCTAAGAACTCCTACAGTTGGTTGGACGATTGTTACACTATTGATGGGGCTAATCGACATGGTGCTCGAGCCACTGGTACCGCACCTGATACTAGGCTGATTTTTGAATTTGACTTGTCTCGATGTTGGGTGTTCAGGTAAGTGTTCTGGAAAAACTTTGGGGTAACCATAAATAATAAGAATATTTTCGAGTCGCTTTTCCTTTGGCTCCCTCTCTATCAACACTTCAGGGTCCTAATGCTAGAGATGATGCTTACTTTGGTATTTCTTGCTTTGCGTTGGACAGTAACGACCTTCTTATTGGCTAAAGGTATATGAACTGTCTTCTTGTTGCACACTATTTCTGCACGATTCTTCGAAAGTCAATCCATGCCTATGACCACGTCAAAACATCCCGGTTTGACGGGCATCAAGTCTATTTCAAAGAGTTGGCCTACTAATTCTAAGGAGCATCCTCGACTTATATTATTCGTCTTAAGCGTCTTACTGTCATCAACTTCAATAGCATAACTGGCACTTAATGGTGTAAGAATGGAATTTATCTGCTTACTGAACTTCGTAGATATAAAGCTCCTATCATCACCGGTATCAAATAGTAGAAATGCATAAGTGGTATTTAATGGGGTAAGAGGATAAGTCTATTGGTTTGAAATTTCTTAGGTAGATTGTCGTATTACATATCCTCATGCTCCTAGTTATAGATAAAACTTAGTTTTTTTTTCATTAAAATGTTGGATACCTAATCTTTGTACATGATATGGTCGGAATTTTCCGATAAATTCTTAAGCCTTACACACCCTAAGATGTATCAGATAGTAAATCCTAGAGAAATACTATAAAAGGGTACTAAGTATGAGATGTCTCTGGGGTTTCCTCGTACTCCAGAGCATTAAGTCGTTGGATTAGTTCTGCACTGCGGGCTTTAGGCGCTGTCACAATTCCTTGATTCCGTCTTGTTGAATCGCCTGAGTATTCTGGTTGGCCCAAGGTTTATTGGTGGTTTGTATTGCCTCCTGCTTAATCCTGCAAAGATCTCACCGACCTCTTGGTGGATTTTGTTGAAATTGGAGGTCGTTTCTGGCGGCCCTTGCCACTAACAGGGGCATCGTTTGTTACATAGGTTTCTGGGTTAAGTGTCGGCACTTGAGAGGAAGATGGTGTTCCGCCTTCAAACTGGTTTTGGATCCCTTCCTCGTTTCTCCGCTCTTGGAGAGTGTGAGGCATCCATCCCCACTGTCTTACGTTCACTTATCGTTACAGTTGCGGGCTTGGCTGATGAGTAGGTACCAGGATAGACTCCCGTTGTGCTAGTCACACCCTTTACCTAGGGGTGAACTTCCTTAATGGTCCATTGGGATGGCTTCTGAATAGGGTGTAGGGTGGCATATGTGGTGGTGATGGTGGAGCAATTTGTGTTGCAGGGCCACAATTGCCCTCCTTGTGCTTTGACGAGTCCATTACATCGTCATTGATTTAGTCTGGGTGGGTTCCCGATCCAAAGTACACCTCAGTGTCACCTTGGCTTCCTTGTCCCATGGGTGAGAATTCATCCTCTGAATCAAAGAGGATAATAACCGTATTGTTCGACATGTTATTGTCATCAGGGTCCATATATGTGTTCACAGTTCTTGAAAAACTTTAGTTTTTGTAACAGTTATAGTCTAGGTACTAATGCAACCTAGTTCACTATAACTATGGCTCTGATACCAATCTGTCACACCCCGTTACCCCGATTGGCAACGAAGCGTGACGTCGCGGAAGCGTAACCATAATCATAACGAACGACCAATATATGGACGTTTTTCAAAAATGCATTGATTTAACTTCAAATATAAATATTGTTTTACATAACCAAAATACGGCGTAAGTAGTTCTTAAAATACTAAAATTCGAATACACAATTTAGTTTATCCGAAAAGATGCAAATAAATCTCCGAATTTGAAAACGATGCGACTCCAAAATGAACGGAAGCCTTGGAATACTTCCGATAAATGTGCATGTCTCAAACACCCGAAAATACATGCTAAAATACGTCAACAAATTGTTGGTGAGCTCATAGGTTTACGCGAAAAGACCAGTTGTATGGACATTATCAATGAGTTGAATTTATAAAATCATAAATTCCGTGTATGTATTACATAAACCATCATGCAACCGAAGCTTAATTAAAATGAGTTTGTCCTGTGCAGTATCCCCGACTGTAATACCGTGTGTTGAATATATATGCACTCGCTGTTAGCCGACCCGAACTAACCCGAATGGGGGACATTACTCCCAATAGATATATCCACAATATATTCGCGCTTGCAAATAAATGCAATTAACGGTTCATGATTTGAGGACTGATGGATCCAAACATGTAATACATATAAGAAATAAACAGTTTTGATGTCCATATGAAAACAATGCATGTATTACCACCCCAAAAGATAGTGAAAATAGGGGCTATGAAAACTCACCGAGCGTGTGATGGCAAAAACGAGCGAAAAATGCTTTTTTTTCGTAAGTTGATGGATGGTGGCACCGAGTGAGATTAATCGAGCCCTAAATGATAATAGGGACTTAATATCTCTAATATATGATAATATATATATTTATAGATTTTTATGTCTTAAATCACCCAACATTACAAGTTTATAATTAAAACCCGCTTAAAACGTCAAGTTTATATATATATATATATATATATATATATATATATATATATATATATATATATATATATATATATATATATATATATATATATATATATATATAATTTTCCAGCTTTTTCGGAGGTTTTTCGGCCTACTTTGAGGCTGTTTTTGACCAAGCTCCAAAACGTTTTAGGCTTTGGTTTTCTAGGACATTAAACTACTATATACAAAGGATTTTTAGAATCGAGAACGGCCATTTTTCGAGATGTTTAGGTTGGTGAAAAAGCTTGTTAAAAACCCTATGTTGGCCATTTTTGAGCTGTCAAACTTTCGGTTTCCCAAATAATTTCTGTAGGTCTTAAACTCCAAACTAAATTATGAAAACTTCCAGATCTATAGTTAAGACATAGATCTAACGTTTGAGACAATAATCAACTCATTTCGATAAGTTATGAATTAGTTATGATTTTTCAAAGTCGATATAAACTTTCTGCTGAAAATCCGCAGTTTATAAACTTGAAATAACTTATGATTCTTGTTGTTTATTCAAAGACTACTTGTATAAAAGTTATAAAAGTTATAAAACACATATATATCACATGTTTTCATAATATTAACATTTTTATAAATGTGTTCATATATTCATAAACACATTTAAAGAAACAACTTAAAAACAAAAACTAGAAATTTATAAACTTGAGTTTTAATGAAACTTGTTGTTGTTGGTGATTATATATATTACGCAAGACTTATATAAACATAAATGTAAGATGAAATAAGTTAGTATTTACTTACTTTGAAGTGTTTAGAGTATGATTTTGAGAAGAAGTTGAAATCCTTGCGAGATATGCACCAAAACACTTGAATTTCTTGAAGAACACTTGAATGAAAAGGTTTTTGATGTGTGTATGTATAGATCCGGTTTTTAGAGAGAAAAAAAGAGGGATTTTGGTGTGAAAATAATGAAATGGAAGCTCTCTATTTATAGGAAAAGTCTTGGTCTTTCAAATGGAGGTTGAGTGCACACTTGGTTGAATTGAAAGAGCATGGTGAAATGAAAGGGAATGGAGAAAGGAGATTTGATGTAGATGGTGCATGGTCTTCTTAATACAAAATTGAAAATCAAGTGTGTGTGTGTGTGTGTGTGTGTACTATGAGGGCTGGCCATGTGAAGGTATTTTCCATGTATTTTACATTTTTTTTTTGTATAAAAGTATTTAGAAATGTATTCTTGTATTTCCCTTTTTTTGTAATTTCATAAATACTTTTAGATGCATTGTTTTAATGAATTGTTTTAGTCTTGCATAATTAATGTTAAGTAATTGTATTAGTGTATGATTAGTGTCACTAATCATAATTTAATTATGTACTTAGTTGAATTATTCCCTCATATCGTAAATTGATCGGATTTATTGATTTCCCGATTCATCGCACCGATGAATTTGATTCTAATTGAGTTGAATTTTCTAATAAACATTGTTAACCACTTGATTAATTTCTAATGACCACTGATTAGGTTATAATTGGCTATTAAATACAGATCAGGTCATTGTTGCTAACCTGGTTTAGTGCCGGATGTTACAGAATTGGCTAGTGTTGATAGGATATTCTATAATTAAGAAAAGAGTCGTTATAATAGTTAACATTTTTGTTATGCAAAGAAAATTCAAGTAGGTTAAACTGTATTAGGGCTTAAATATAAGTAATGTGTCAAAAGATTTTGGAAAACTCATGCAATAAGGTGGAGAGCTTAATCACGTTTTTAGCCTAAAAGACGGCTCAATTATAGTTTAGATGGTTCAGGAAATTAAGTACTTTGGGGTACCATTAATGTCTAATCCCCTAAAACCATCTGGTTTGGGAGTGATTGACCTAAATCTCGCTACATGGACCAGCTAGATAACTTGAGTTAGAAAAATTATAGATATAAGCATGGCATTAAAAAGAAAAATTTTGTCGTAAACATGCATAGAGGGAAAAGATGGTCAAAAGACCCACGTGTTTTAAGTTTCGTAACCTTGAGCTAAAAGGGTAATCTCCATGAGTGAGATACATTATATAAATTCTAAGGAAAATATATTTTAACTGAAAATGTCTTTGGTTTGCATAATAAAAGTTTTAATGCATTGTTGCGAAGGCAAACTTAACTTCAAATTTCTAGACACACTGCTAGTGTATGCCCGGTACATAGTTAATTCTGATTCCAAAGGCTTGTTCAGGGACGACCAAGAGTTAAGTTGGGGAGGTTTGATAATAATATAAATTTATGTCTTTTCGGTATCATTTTAGGCTCATTTTAAGCAATGATACTTCGTAACTTCCATATATAACTCCAAATTTGTGTTTCAGGGTCAAAACGTCAAATGGAAGCAGCTCAAGAAAAATCATCACGAACCGAGCCGGAGGGGGCACAGGCCTACGCCACCCTACGCTGCAAAACAGAACTATTAAGAGTTAGAGAGCACTTCCATCGCAGTCCAGCGTAGCCCAGGCCGTACCCCCAGCACAGGGGGCGCAGGCCTACGCCCAGGCCTGCGCTGGTGCGGCGTGAAATGACAGCAGATGCGTTTTTGAGCCCAAAACCCTAATTTCCACCTCCTCTATAAATAGAGGTCGATGGTGGTCATTTTGGGAGAGTCCCGAAGTGTCGAAAAAAGCGGCGAAGACCTGCCGGAGTAGATTCACGAGTCGAGTATGAAGAAGGTGGTTTGCAACCGTTTGAGCCAATGATGATGTCTCCAACCATTCCCAGTGAAGAGCACACGATGAGCGGCTAAACACCATAGCCGTTTGCGGAGGATCTACAGCTAAGTTTTACATTCTTGAATTTCAATTATGTTTTGATGTATTTTGTGTTGCTTGAATATTTTATGTGTAATGCAAATGATAAGCATTCAGTTATTATTATGAATAGATAGTTTGATTGGTAAAAGCAAGCTAGTTCATAGTGATATTATTATTTGTGTCGAGTCCATTAGTTTAGGTATTAAGACAATTAATGAACGTTGCATGCGCTATGCCGAGATTTACTGATTAAAATGTCAATGATTAATTTAACTACGCAATTAATTATGTCTATGTGATTGTTGCATGAAATTCAAGTGGGTAATAACTTATGCCGTAGTGATTCCGTAAATGGTTATCTATAAAATGCTTTGTTAATCAATCCGTTAGTTGCTTGCCGTTACTTTAGTCATAATTTAATTGTAATCATTATTCCAAACAAATCATCCAATTCATGATTTAATCGCTTTCAATAAATTAAAGAAACTAGCTAATTAACCGTAATTCACATACGCACTCCCTGCGGATTCGACCCTTACTTCTCTAATCTAATAGTTAGATTTAAGGTTATTTCTACGGGCCACAACGACGGCTCGTCAGTAAACCACATAATCTATCAAGAACTAGATGACTTGATATTGAAAAAGACGTCATGGACCCTGCGACACATGCACTTAACCCAACCAACTACTCAGTTATCTCGCAAAAAAATTCTGTTTCAATAATCACGGATATATAGCAAACTTCTATCGATATATCATTTGGATATTATAGATACTGAAACAAGGAAAACATGTGCTCTGGTCTCCGACTTCATTTGATGCACATTGTGTCTAGAGCTGATTATATACAATTTTTAAACTGCTAGTCCAAAGTCACTAAGCCGGAACAAATAAGAGTGATTTTTTCATGATAAATAATTTCACGATGACTATTTGGAAATCCTACCAGTGTTGACATCATATCAGCGCTAAAAGTAGGTCACATAGATAATGTCTATTGTGCAAACAGGAATCCTATGTGGACCTGGACTTGTTAATTAACAAATGAATATGTTTCATTTTTATTAGGTCAAGTTGAAAAGCTTTGACTTTGTTGGTTTCTGTGAGGAGAAAGTATCCATTTGAGGGGGAGTAATCGATTTGTTCAGAATAGGGGGAGAGATCATTTATGAAAGAGATAATATTGTTTTGAGGGGGAGAGGAAGAAAAAATTTGTAATATTTATGAAAGTTGTAATTGTTGTTGTAGTACAATTGTAATTTCACCGCATCTGTGTCTCGGAAGATTTTGCATGATGTTCACAATTCTTATGATCATCATGAGAGGGAGAAAAGATGTATTTCAGAGACAACTATTGAATATTTTAAAGACAATTGCAACAACTGCTGAAGAGAATTGTGACAACTACAGAAAAGTTAAAGATGAAAGATGATATGTTGTCTTTGATTGATCAAGGGATAGAATCAAATTTTATTTTATGATTCAAGGGGAGAGTTTGTTCATAAGAAAAGAGAATATCAGAGAACGAGTGAGCTGAAGATTAGAGAGACACAATGAAGAAGAAAGTTTATTAGAAGATTCAGAGATCGAAGAGAAGAAAAGAGAAAAGTTTTGAAGATCAAGTTTATCTAAAATCTTGAAGATATTTACTTCCTTTAGATTTTCTGTGTAAAGTTCCTACATTGAACTTTGATTGAAAAATTGTTTTCATCTCTAGGGGGGGGGGGGGGGGGGGGGTTGTTAGGAACAATTATATAGAGATGAAAACAATTAATTTGTAAGTATATGGACTAGATATGTCAATTCTAGAAAGTTTAGTTTAAGAGTATATAAACATATTCAAAGGAATTTGTTTATAGACTTTGTCATATTTCTTTGTATTTCTTTGTTTTGATTCACCTAGAACTGTTATTATCAAAATGTATATAATGATAACTGATATAGACTTTAGGCTGCATGTTGCAAATAGGGGGAGATTGTTAGGCACAAAAAGGCTACAATCAAACCTGTCTATATCATAGGGGGAGGTTTCTAATCAAACCTGACTGATACTCTTAAGGGGAGAATTTAAGGCTTTTTAATGCCTTATTGAAACCTGATAAGTGATTTGCAAAATCAGCCTAAGTCTGTTTACACTGTTACATTAATTGTAACTTGGCATATTGTCAAAGCTGTCCATAACTGTTGGACAGGTTTGACAGAAACTGTCTAAGCTCTTCATGTCTGTTGAACAGCTTTGACTCAAGAAAGTGTTCTGTTCTTTGTGAACAAAGTCTATTCTTTGTGAACAGGTTTTACACTTTATGGAATTTGTTTCCATGTCCTCGTGCAAAGTCTTGAACATAAAGATCAGTCTACAAGTCGAGATAAAGTGAAAAATCAGAAACTACCAGTTCTACCACTATTCTGAAGCATGAAGACAAAGAGGATATCTAAAATGGGTGACAGACCATTTCTTATATTAAAATAGTATCACAATGAAGAGTAAAGGTCTAAAGTGGACATTCCTCTTTAAGGTAAAGTTGTGGTCGACAGAGACAAAAAGGAAAAGACAAAGATTCTGCAGCAAGTGGACAAATCCTGATTTTTCAGATTTATGCAGAAAAGCAATCTTGTCTTTTTGTAAGACATTTCCACTTTCTCTACAACCAATGAAGAAGCTTCAATGAGATTCTGAGCTCGAGTATATAGGAGAAGTTTGTTAGGATCAAATATAAATTAAAATGAAAACAATTTCATCGTAAAAGTTCAAGGTTCATTTTCTAATTACTTAATAGTTGTCATTGTTTGGATGTATGTAAGTGATTGCACGAATTAGAAAAGAAAAAGGTAGTTTGCTGTGCAAGAAAGCAAGGAACTGAATGTAATCAATTGTAATCATTCGATATATTGTGTTATGATCTTGTTGTTAATTGTTGAATTGAATGTTAAATTTGAATTATCAATTGGTATCAGAGCCTAATATGGCTAACATTGTTTGATTTTTGAATCTGCAAGTTGAATTTTCGAAGAACACTATTACATCATTTTTTTAAAAATCAGAAAATCAATTCCGGTTTTTGATTGAATGGATGAAATGAAGTGAGTTTTTTATCGAAGGATCATTTTTTTAAGTCAAATCTGTTGATATAAGACTCGAATCTTAACTTCAAACACACAGATTTTAATTGTCATTTTTCTAATTTTTTTGAAAAAAGTGATGTTCTTCACGTTTTTGTCTATTTTTGTGATTTTAATCTAATATTAGACAGAGTTGTTTCTTAAAAAGTGTTTACTGAGTGAAAAGCAAACCTTCAAAATTAATTTGAGGTCAATTCGTGGATTTTTTGTTGAAAATTGTGATTTTAAACTTGGTTTTTATCAGAATCTGTTCAAACTCGGGCAACACTAAAATTTTAGTTTTAACCGAGTTTTGCAAAGAGTGAATCGAGTTTGATCCTTAGTTGATTGAGTTTGATTCTTTATTGATCGAGTTTGATATCTCTTTGATCGAGTTTAATCATCATTACATTCGAGTTTACTCAGAGTATCAATCGAGTTTGATACTTCATCGTTCGAGTTTGATATTTCATCATTTGAGTTTGATAATTCAATCTTTGAGTTTGATCCTTTATTATTCTTGTTTGATCCTTCACTATTCGAGTTTCTCATTCTTAATTCGAGTTTCGTCATTCTTACATCGAGTTTGATACTTCTTTCATCGAGTTTGTTCATTCTTAAACCGAGTTTGATACTTAATCCTCTGAGTTTCATTCTTAATCATCCGAGTCTGATAGTTATTCATTCGAGTTTCATCATTAATCATTCGAGTTTTATTCTAACTTTTGACTGTATCACCTTTGCCGCTTAAATTGACCATAACTTTTCACTGGAATATCGTTACAAAGCCTACCATACGCCAAAATGAAGCTTGAACCAAGATCTACGATTTCCAAAATAAGCGAAGCCGGTTTGGGCAATTTTCGAGGCCTTATTTGACTCCAGAAAAGAGTTACAGACATTTTTCTTCAGAAAAGGTGAAATTTCAACGTCAAAATGTCAATTCAGAGTTGATTTTCAACAAGTCATCATTCTCAGATACATCTTTCAGAGCTTCAATCAGTAAATCACTTATCAGTCCATAAAAGATGTTGGAAGATTCAATATCAGCAATTCAAAATGACAAACGATCATAATCATTTTTTGAATCTTACAAAGTATGAGCTGATTGCAAAACTTTTGGAATCTGAACAGATTCGTAAGAGCAATTATGAAATTCTTGTTCAACTAAATACATATAAAGCTTTTGCTTTACATGATGTTAAAAGATTCAAAGAACTAGTTTTAAATTTTGAAGAAAATCAGAAAGCATTGAATTCTAAGATTCATAAGCTTAAATTGAGAATACTTGTATTTCAGAGACAACTGTTGAGTAGTTTGAAGATATTGGCAACAATTGTTCAAGTCAATTGTGACAATTGTAGAAGATTTAAAGATGAAAGATGATAAGTTGTTTATGATTGACCAAGGGAGAGAATTAAAAGCTATTCATGATTCAAGGGGGAGAGTTTACTCAAAAGAAAAGAGAAGAAGAGATATGAAGATCAGAGAGAGGCAAAGAAGTTCAAAGATCAAAGAGAAGAAAAGAGAAAAGGATTGAAGACTGTTGGTACATCCTATGTGACGATAGCAGTCTAAGTGATCCTACATTGTGATTCTAGCAAGTGTTTGTTATATATGTTTATAAATGGTTGATAATTATTATTGTTTCTGTGTTTGAACTTGATGTAACGTATTACAAGAAGTTCAAACATAAAGATCAAAGATAAAATCAATCATAAGGTAAAAACATAAGGTTCAATACTAAGTTGAGTATGTGAAATAGTTAGATTCGAATTCTATAAGGTTATACATTCGAATCTGTGATAGATTCGAATGTAGACCTAGATTCGAAGCAAGGCAGATTCGAGAGTGTCTATGAGGACAAACTCGAATGGGCCTTGGTCCAGATTCGAGTTTGGCCCATAACAGACTCGAATTAGCCTCTATAATTAGGGATAGACTCGAAATATTATCAGACTTTTTGCAGAATTCGTGAGTGATTAAGCAAAAGGCGATCTCGAGTTTATCATCAGTGTTAGTGCCGTTTCGGAGAGAATCAGTTCGTAGGATCATTCGTGTGTCGTTCGTTCAGCCTCTGATAGTCTCTGTGTTTCGTGTGTGAGAGTTGTTTCCGTCTACCCGTTAACGAGGATTCCGCACTCGTTGACGGTTCCGCGTCTAGATAGATCTCGTAGTGGTAGACCTTACAAGTGGTATCAGAGACTACGGAGTGTTCTTGGTGTTCTTCGTGTTCATCTAGATACATTCTAGGTTTCTTGACGCTTTTGGACGGTTTTACTCTCAAAATCGTGTTTTTCGTGTCCGTCGAGCTTAGCAAATAGTAATCCGGGAAACACTTTGTGGTTTTTCACGTTTTTGATCGAAATCAATATTTTTCATTGCAAAAATATTGATTTAATCTGTAAAACGTTAAAAAATCAAAGTGTTAGCCGTTTTTCGAGTTTGCGGCGCTCGAATCTAATAGGGGTAATTAGGGTTACACTTAGTTTCGAGTCTAACCAAATCAGCTCCTTTCGAGTCTGATACAGAGGGTTTCGAATCTAATTCGAGTTTGTGCTACATTCGAATAGGGTCTCGAGTCTACTTACATTCGAGTTTAATTCGAGTTTGGTCTAGTATCGAATAGGGTTCGAATCTGCTGTGACTTCGAGTTTGTATGACCTTCGAATCTGAGGACTTTTCGAATCTGACAAAATTTCGTGTTTAATTGAATTATAACACTTAATCGAAT
>JAANYP010000929.1:0-147560 GCA_020465985.1 Centrapalus pauciflorus
CCATACAAGTCAGTAACAATCCCCAATAAGTACCGAAACATATGCAAGTAAGTAATGCAATCTGTCACTCACAGCGGTCCAGAGCAATGCAAGTAGTCATGGAACATGCAGCAGCAGTTGTCCAGTTTCAGCAGTGTTTATCATAGTTCCTAACATAGAATTAAGTAATCAAGGAACAGGCAGCATCAGATGTTTCCATACACGTCAGTAACAATCACCAATAAGGACCAAAACATATGCAAGTAAGTAATGCAATCTGTCACTCACAGCGGTCCAGAGCAATGCAAGTAGTCATGGAACATGCAGCACCAGTTGTCCAGTTTCAGCAGTGTCTATCATACGTTCCTAACATACAATTAAGTAATCAAGGAACAGGCAGCATCAGATGTTTCCATACAAGTCAGTAACAATCCCCAATAAGTACCGAAACATATGCAAGTAAGTAATGCAATCTGTCACTCACAGCGGTCCAGAGCAATGCAAGTAGTCATGGAACATGCAGCAGCAGTTGTCCAGTTTCAGCAGTGTTTATCATAGTTCCTAACATAGAATTAAGTAATCAAGGAACAGGCAGCATCAGATGTTTCCATACACGTCAGTAACAATCACCAATAAGGACCAAAACATATGCAAGTAAGTAATGCAATCTGTCACTCACAGCGGTCCAGAGCAATGCAAGTAATCAAGGAACATGCAACAACAATTGTCCAGTTTCAGCAGTGTCTATCATACGTTCCTAGCATACAATTAAGTAATCAAGGAACAAGCAGTAGCAGATGTTTCCATACAAGTCAGTAACAATCACCAATAAGTTCCGAAACATATGCAAGTAAGTAGTGCAATTTGTCACTCACAGCGGTTCTGAGCAATGCAAGTAATCAAGGAACATGCAGCAGCAGTTGTCCAGTTTTAGTAGTGTTTATCGTACGTTCCTAACATACAATTAAGTAATCAAGGAACAAGCAGCAGCAGATGTTTCCATTCAATTCAGTATAAATCACCAATAAGTACCAAAACATATGCGTGTAAGTAATGCAATCTGTCACTCTCAGCGGTCCTGAGCAATGCAAGTAATCAAGGAACATGCAGCAGTAGTTGTCCAGTTTCAACATTGTTTATCATACGTTCCTAGCATACAATTAAGTAATCAAGGAACAAGCAACAACAGATGTTTCCATACAAGTCAGTATCAATCACCAATAAGCACTGAAACATATGCAAGTAAGTAATGCAATCTGTTACTCACAGCGGTCCTAAGCAATGCAAGTAATCAAGGAACATGCAACTACAGTTGTCCAGTTTCAGCAGTGTCTATCATACGTTCTAGCATACAATTAAGTAATCAAGGAACAAGCAGCAGCAGATGTTTCCATACAAGTCAGTAACAATCACCAATAAGTACCGAAACATATGCCAGTAAGTAATGCAATCACAGCGAACCTGAGCAATACAAGTAATCAGGGAACATGCAGTTGCAGTTGTCCAGTTTCAGTAGTGTCTATCATACGTTCCTAACATACAATTAAGAAATCAAGGAACAAGCAGCAGCTGATGTTTCCATACAAGTCAGTAACAATCACCAATAAGTACCGAAACATATGCAAGTAAGTAGTGCAATCTGTCACTCACAGCGGTCCTGAGCAATGCAAGTAATCAAGGAACATGCAACAACAGTTGTCAAGTTTCAGTAGTGTCTATCATACGTTCCTAGCAGACAATTAAGTAATCAAGGAACAAGCTGCAGATGTTTCCATACAAGTCAGTAACAATCACCAATAAGTTCCGAAACATATGCAAGTAAGTAGTGCAACCTGTCACTCACAGCGGTTCTGCGCAATGCAAGTAATCAAGGAACATGCAGTAGCAGTTGTCCAGTTTCAGCAGTGTCTATCATACGTTTCTAACATACAATTAAGTAATCAAGGAACAAGCAGCAGATGATGTTTCCATACAAGTCAGTAACAATCACCAATAAGTACCGAAACATATGAAAGTAAGTAGTGCAATCTGTCACTCACAGCGGTCCTGAGCAATGCAAGTAATCAAGGAACATGCAACAACAGTTGTCCAGTTTCAGCAGTGTCTATCATACGTTCCCAGCATACAATTAAGTAATCAAGGAACAAGCAGCAGCAGATGTTTAGTCAGTAACAATCACCAATAAGTACCGAAACATACGCAGTAAGTAATGCAATCACAGCGAACCTGAGCAATGCAAGTAATCAAGGAACATGCAGTATCAGTTGTCCTATTTCAGCAGTGTCTATCATACGTTCCTAACATACAATTAAGTAATCAAGGAACAAGCAGCAGCTGATGTATCCATACAAGTCAGTAACAATCACCAATAAGTACCGAAACATATGCAAGTAAGTAGTGCAATCTGTCACTCACAGCGGTCCTGAGCAATGCATGTAATCAAGGAACATGCAGCAGCAGTTGTCCAGTTTCAATAGTGTCTATCATACGTTCCTAACATACAATTAAGTAATCAGGGAACAAGCAGCAACAGATGTTTCCATACAATGCAGTAACAATCATCAATAAGTACCGACACATATGCAAGTAAGTAGTGCAATTTGTCACTCACAGCGGTCCTGCGCAATGCAAGTAATCAAGGAACATGCAGTAGCAGTTGTCCAGTTTCTGCAGTGTCTATCATACGTTCCTAACATACAATTAAGTAATCAGGGAACAAGCAGCAGCAGATGTATCCATACAAGTCAGTAACAATCACCAATAAGTACCGAAACATATGCAAATAAGTAGTGCAATCTGTCACTCACAGCGGTCCTGAGCAATGCATGGAATCAAGGAACATGCAGCAGCAGTTGTCCAGTTTCAGCAGTGTCTATCATATGTTCCTAACATACAATTAAGTAATCAGGGAACAAGCAGCAGCAGATGTTTCCATACAATTCAGTATAAATCACCAATAAGTACCGAAACATATGCAAGTAAGTAGTGCAGTCTGTCACTCATAGCAGTCCTGCGCAATGCAAGTAATCAAGGAACATGCAGTAGCAGTTGTCCAGTTTCAGCAGTGTCTATCATACGTTCCTAACATACAATTAAGTAATCAAGGAACAAGCAGCAGCTGATGTTTCCATACAAGTCAGTAACAATCACCAATAAGTACCGAAACATATGAAAGTAAGTAGTGCAATCTGTCACTCACAGAGGTCCTGAGCATTGCTAGTAATCAAGGAACATGCAACAACAGTTGTCCAGTTTCAGCAGTGTCTATCATACGTTCCTAACATACAATTAAGTAATCAAGGAACAAGCAGCAGCAGATGTTTCCATACAAGTCAGTAACAATCACTAATAAGTACCGAAACATATGCAAGTAAGTAGTGCAATCTGTCACTCACAGCGGTCCTGAGCAATGCAAGTAATCAAGAAACATGCAACTACAGTTGTCCAGTTTCAGCAGTGTCTATCATACGTTCCTAGCATACAATTAAGTAATCAAGGAACAAGCAGCAGCAGATGTTTCCATACAAGTCAGTAACAATCACCAATAAGCACCGAAACATATGCAAGTAAGTAGTGCAATCTGTCACTCACAGCGGTCCTGAGCAATGCAAGTAATCAAGGAACATGCAGTAGTAGTTGTCCAGTTTCAGCAGAGTCTATCATACGTTCCTAACATACAATTAAGTAATCAAGGAACAAGCAGCAGCTGATGTTTCCATACAAGTCAGTAACAATCACCAATAAGTACCGAAACATATGCAAGTAAGTAGTGCAATCTGTCACTCACAGCGGTCCTGAGCAATGCAAGTAATCAAGGAACATGCAACAACAGTTGTCCAGTTTCAGTAGTGTCTATCATACGTTCCTAGCATACATTTAAGTAATCAAGGAACAAGCAGCAGCAGATGTTTAGTCAGTAACAATCACCAATAAGTACCGAAACATATGCAGTAAGTAATGCAATCACAGCGAACCTGAGCAATGCAAGTAATCAAGGAACATGCAGTATCAGTTGTCCTGTTTCAGCAGTGTCTATCATACGTTCCTAACATACAATTAAGTAATCAAGGAACAAGCAGCAGCTGATGTATCCATACAAGTCAGTAACAATCACCAATAAGTACCGAAACATATGCAAGTAAGTAGTGCAATCTGTCACTCATAGCGGTCCTGAGCAATGCATGTAATCAAGGAACATGCAGCAGCAGTTGTCCAGTTTCAGCAGTGTCTATCATACGTTCCTAACATACAATTAAGTAATCAGGGAACAAACAGCAACAGATGTTTCCATACAATGCAGTAACAATCATCAATAAGTACCGAAACATATGCATGTAAGTAATGCAATCTGTCACACACAGCGGTCCTGAGCAAAGCAAGTACTCATGGAACGTGCAGCAGCACTTTTCCTGTTTCAGCAGTGTCTATCATACGTTCCGAACATACAATTAAGTAATCAAGGAACAAGCAGCAGCATATGTTTCCATACAAGTCAGTAACAATCACCAACAACTACCGAAACATATGCAAGTAAGTAATGCAATCTGTCACTCATAGCGGTCCTGAGCAATGCAAGTAATCAAGGAACATGCAGCAGCAGTTGTCCAGTTTCAGCAGTGTCTATCATACGTTCCTAACATACAATTAAGTAATCAGGGAACAAGCAGCAGCAGATGTTTCCATACAATTCAGTATAAATCACCAATAAGTACCGAAACATATGCAAGTAAGTAGTGCAGTCTGTCACTCATAGCAGTCCTGCGCAATGCAAGTAATCAAGGAACATGCAGTAGCAGTTGTCCAGTTTCAGCAGTGTCTATCATACGTTCCTAACATACAATTAAGTAATCAAGGAACAAGCAGCAGCTGATGTTTCCATACAAGTCAGTAACAATCACCAATAAGTACCGAAACATATGAAAGTAAGTAGTGCAATCTGTCACTCACAGAGGTCCTGAGCATTGCTAGTAATCAAGGAACATGCAACAACAGTTGTCCAGTTTCAGCAGTGTCTATCATACGTTCCTAACATACAATTAAGTAATCAAGGAACAAGCAGCAGCAGATGTTTCCATACAAGTCAGTAACAATCACTAATAAGTACCGAAACATATGCAAGTAAGTAGTGCAATCTGTCACTCACAGCGGTCCTGAGCAATGCAAGTAATCAAGGAACATGCAACTACAGTTGTCCAGTTTCAGCAGTGTCTATCATACGTTCCTAGCATACAATTAAGTAATCAAGGAACAAGCAGCAGCAGATGTTTCCATACAAGTCAGTAACAATCACCAATAAGCACCGAAACATATGCAAGTAAGTAGTGCAATCTGTCACTCACAGCGGTCCTGAGCAATGCAAGTAATCAAGGAACATGCAGTAGTAGTTGTCCAGTTTCAGCAGAGTCTATCATACGTTCCTAACATACAATTAAGTAATCAAGGAACAAGCAGCAGCTGATGTTTCCATACAAGTCAGTAACAATCACCAATAAGTACCGAAACATATGTAAGTAAGTAGTGCAATCTGTCACTCACAGCGGTCCTGAGCAATGCAAGTAATCAAGGAACATGCAACAATAGTTGTCCAGTTTCAGCAGTGTCTATCATACGTTCCTAGCATACAATTAAGTAATCAAGGAACAAGCAGCAGCAGATGTTTAGTCAGTAACAATCACTAATAAGTACCGAAACATATGCAGTAAGTAATGCAATCACCGCGAACCTGAGCAATGCATGTAAGCAAGGAACATGCAGTATCAGTTGTCCTGTTTCAGCAGTGTCTATCATACGTTCCTAACATACAATTAAGTAATCAAGGAACAAGCAGCAGCTGATGTATCCATACAAGTCAGTAACAATCACCAATAAGTACCGAAACATATGCAAGTAAGTAGTGCAATCTGTCACTCACAGCGGTCCTGAGCAATGCATGTAATCAAGGAACATGCAGCAGCAGTTGTCCAGTTTCAGCAGTGTCTATCATACGTTCCTAACATACAATTAAGTAATCAGGGAACAAGCAGCAACAGATGTTTCCATACAACGTAGTAACAATCATCAATAAGTACCGAAACATATGCATGTAAGTATTGCAATCTGTCACACACAGCGGTCCTGAGCAAAGCAAGTACTCATGGAACGTGCAGCAGCAGTTTTCCTGTTTCAGCAGTGTCTATCATACCCGAACATACAATTAAGTAATCAAGGAACAAGCAGCAGCATATGTTTCCATACAAGTCAGTAACAATCACCAACAACTACCGAAACATATGCAAGTAAGTAATGCAATCTGTCACTCATAGCGGTCCTGAGCAATGCAAGTAATCAAGGAACATGCAGCAGCAGTTGTCCAGTTTCAGCAGTGTCTATCATACGTTCCTAACATACAATTAAGTAATCAGGGAACAAACAGCAACAGATGTTTCCATACAATGCAGTAACAATCATCAAAAGTACCGAAACAATGCATGTAAGTAATGCCACTGTCACACACATCGGTCCTGCGCAAAGCAAGTACTTCATGGAACGTGCAAGCAGCACTTTTCCTGTTTCAGCAGTGTCTATCATCCGTTCCTAACATACAATTAAGTAATCAAGGAACAAGCAGAGCAGATGTTTCCATACAAGTCAGTAACCATCACTAATAAGTACCGAAAATATTTCAAGTAAGTAGTGCCAATCTGTCACTCACAGCGGTCTGAGAATGCAAGTAATCAAGAAACATGCAACTAAGTGTCCAGTTTCAGCAGTGTATCTCATACGTTCCTCGCATTACAATTAAGTAATCAAGGAACAAGCAGCAGCAGATGTTTCCATACAAGTCAGTAACAATCACCAATAAGCACCGAAACATATGCAAGTAAGTAGTGCAATCTGTCACTCACAGCGGTCCTGAGCAATGCAAGTAATCAAGGAACATGCAGTAGTAGTTGTCCAGTTTCAGCAGAGTCTATCATACGTTCCTAACATACAATTAAGTAATCAAGGAACAAGCAGCAGCTGATGTTTCCATACAAGTCAGTAACAATCACCAATAAGTACCGAAACATATGTAAGTAAGTAGTGCAATCTGTCACTCACAGCGGTCCTGAGCAATGCAAGTAATCAAGGAACATGCAACAATAGTTGTCCAGTTTCAGCAGTGTCTATCATACGTTCCTAGCATACAATTAAGTAATCAAGGAACAAGCAGCAGCAGATGTTTAGTCAGTAACAATCACTAATAAGTACCGAAACATATGCAGTAAGTAATGCAAGCACCGCGAACCTGAGCAATGCATGTAAGCAAGGAACATGCAGTATCAGTTGTCCTGTTTCAGCAGTGTCTATCATACGTTCCTAACATACAATTAAGTAATCAAGGAACAAGCAGCAGCTGATGTATCCATACAAGTCAGTAACAATCACCAATAAGTACCGAAACATATGCAAGTAAGTAGTGCAATCTGTCACTCACAGCGGTCCTGAGCAATGCATGTAATCAAGGAACATGCAGCAGCAGTTGTCCAGTTTCAGCAGTGTCTATCATACGTTCCTAACATACAATTAAGTAATCAGGGAACAAGCAGCAACAGATGTTTCCTTACAACGTAGTAACAATCATCAATAAGTACCGAAACATATGCATGTAAGTAATGCAATCTGTCACACACAGCGGTCCTGAGCAAAGCAAGTACTCATGGAACGTGCAGCAGCACTTTTCCTGTTTCAGCAGTGTCTATCATACGTTCCGAACATACAATTAAGTAATCAAGGAACAAGCAGCAGCATATGTTTCCATACAAGTCAGTAACAATCACCAACAACTACCGAAACATATGCAAGTAAGTAATGCAATCTGTCACTCATAGCGGTCCTGAGCAATGCAAGTAATCAAGGAACATGCAGCAGCAGTTGTCCAGTTTCAGCAGTGTCTATCATACGTTCCTAACATACAATTAAGTAATCAGGGAACAAACAGCAACAGATGTTTCCATACAATGCAGTAACAATCATCAATAAGTACCGAAACATATGCATGTAAGTAATGCAATCTGTCACACACAGCGGTCCTGAGCAAAGCAAGTACTCATGGAACGTGCAGCAGCACTTTTCCTGTTTCAGCAGTGTCTATCATACGTTCCGAACATACAATTAAGTAATCAAGGAACAAGCAGCAGCATATGTTTCCATACAAGTCAGTAACAATCACCAACAACTACCGAAACATATGCAAGTAAGTAATGCAATCTGTCACTCATAGCGGTCCTGAGCAATGCAAGTAATCAAGGAACATGCAACAACAGTTGTCCAGTTTCAGCAGTGTCTATCATACGTTCCTAGCATACAATTAAGTAATCAAGGAAAAAGCAGCAGCAGATGTTTCCATACAAGTCAGTAACAATCACCAATAAGTACCGAAACATATGCAAGTAAGTAGTGCAATCTGTCACTCACAGCGGTCCTCAGCAATGCAAGTAATCAAGGAACATGCAGCAGCAGTTGTCCAGTTTTCGCAGTGTTTATCATACGTTCCTAACATACAATTAAGTAATCAAGGAACAAGCAGCAGCAGATGTTTCCATACAAGTCAGTAACAATCACCAATAAGCACCGAAACATATGCAAGTAAGTAGTGCAATCTGTCACTCACAGCGGTCCTGAGCAGTGCAAATAATCAAGGAACATGCATTAGCAGTTGTCCAGTTTCAGCAGAGTCTATCATACGTTCCTAACATACAATTAAGTAATCAAGGAACAAGCAGCAGCTGATGTATCCATACAAGTCAGTAACAATCACCAATAAGTACCGAAACATATGCAAGTAAGTAGTGCAATCAGTCACTCACAGCGGTCCTGAGCAATGCATGTAATCAAGGAACATGCAGCAGTTGTCCAGTTTCAGCAGTGTCTATCATACGTTCCTAACATACAATTAAGTAATCAGGGAACAAGCAGCAACAGATGTTTCCATACAATGCAGTAGCAATCATCAATAAGTACCGAAACATATGCATGTAAGTAATGCAATCTGTCACACACAGCGGTCCTGAGCAAAGCAAGTACTCATGGAACGAGCAGCAGTAGTTTTCCTGTTTCAGCAGTGTCTATCATACGTTCCGAACATACAATTAAGTAATCAAGGAACAAGCAGCAGCATATGTTTCCATACAAGTCAGTAACAATCACCAAGAACTACCGAAACATATGCAAGTAAGTAATGCAATCTGTCACTCATAGCGGTCCTGAGCAATGCAAGTAATCAAGGAACATGCAACAACAGTTGTCCAGTTTCAGCAGTGTCTATCATACGTTCCTAGCATACAATTAAGTAATCAAGGAAAAAGCAGCAGCAGATGTTTCCATACAAGTCAGTAATAATCACCAATATGTACCTTACTGGGCTTGGGACATTCCGATCGGTCGTGACCATTCTGACTACAACAGTAGCATCTTACGAACACAGGATCACATTTTCCTCCATGAATCTGCTTGCAGCGAGGACAAGCAGACCTTGGCATAGCGGTCACAGCATAAGATTTAGCCTTCTTTAAAGTCTGCTTATCTCCTTGCCTTGAACTTTCACTCTCCTTTTTCGATTTCTCAGATTTTTCTTTCTTGCTAGACTTGGCAATAAAAAGAGTCGCTCGCTCCGGATAGATTTCAAGTTCTCCTACCTTAGCAACTTCAACTACTTCCATATCACTTCTCGGTTTGCCAGAATTCACAAAAAGATCCCTTTGTCGTCCCTTAGAGGGCTCATGCCTAAGTTTCCTTTTTCGATTCTTCTTGGGCTTTGTTAACATTTCTTCCCTATACTTCAATTCTAACTCCCGTAACCTAAGTTCTCGCAACCTAAGTTCTTCTTCACGGCGCTTAAAGTAAATTTCACACTGGATTTCTTCGTCAGTTTGCACAACCGCTTTACCCTTAGTCAGCAAGTCCTTAATTTCCTTAAATCGGTCCTCAACCGACATATCAGTTTGCAGTCGATTCTTATCCATCATAAGCTGTATTTGCCTACGATTTTCCTCATTCAGCTTGTGAATGAGGTCAAATAATTGAGCCTGCTGGGGAGGCACAAGCATAGCAGTACTGCTTGAGTCATTAGCAGTATTTCCAGGGTCAGTGCCTAAATCCTCTACATGAACAGATTCTTTGTGTTGATCAGCTGCAGCATCAGCAGCTTTACCAACAGTCGAGGTACCAGCAACATTTGGATTCATATCAGCCATTGGCTGAAAGTATAAAGGAAATAACTATCATTTCCTGATTCAATTTAAGCACATTTCGAGTCATAATACCTACGTCAGATAATCATCTCTAAATTCATAGATATGAAGGCAGTTAGTCAGGCTCACAAAGTCAAGTCAAAGTCAAGTCAGTATCAAGCAGTCAATCCCTCCCCCATCCTATCAGTCATCATTTGCCTATCTTAGGTCAAGTTGTGTGGGTAGTCCTTTAATAATTAAGTTACCCTAGGCCTCGGTGACTTGCTCGGGAATTCAGAGTCACATAGTCCATATCATACCAGTAGTTTAAGTATCGGGTGGCCAATCCGATGATTAAACTGCTGCTCTGATACCAACTTTGTAACATCCAATTTCCACAAACAGTACACGTCATAATATTTCATTTCATTAAGTAATAAATATTACTAATTGTTTGATACCACAGGTCCATCAGCCTGAATATTTAATTACAACAATAAATTAAAGATCAAAAGGTGGTCTAACTAGCTTCTAAATCTTCAATCAGAGTGCGGAAGACTGAACAAGCTACCCGAGACCGCATCATCAATCCAAAATAGGCATCAGCATAGTCCAAAAGTCTGCTATTTATCAAATGTCCAGAATCACTTAGCCTGGGACGAACTACCTGCTATGGTCTTGCCTTTATCAGCTTTTCCTGTAAAAGAGTTGTCATGACAGAGTAAGCTAACATAGCTTAGTGAGTTAACAGAGTTCCAATAGTTACCACACACATATAACATACTATCAGATCCTGTCGGCAATACGTCAGAGACGGCAAAAAGGTTGGGAGACAACCCAGTTTGTATTCCCCTGTGTAGGGCCGAAGCCCTACGGGAAATGTATGGAAACAAGTCAATTAGGAAAGGAATCTGCAGAATTCCCTCCTGTGAATGGAGATCTCGCATTCGGTCCTGTCGGATAATGCAGTGTGCAGCGGCAAGTATATAAACAGTCAAGTAAGCAGTAAGCATGATACGTATGTAAAAGTGAACATGCAATCAAGGCAATTCAAGTGTCTAGCTTCAGTAATGTCAAAAGTACGTTTCTATAATACAATATAATATTAAAGAAACATGCAGCAATGAATCGGAAGTTTCCATACAGTCACTACATTCACCAATAAGTATCGAAATATATGCAAGTAAATAATGAAATCTGTCACTCACAGTGGTCCGTAGCCAGATAATGCTTAACGAATTAAGCGGTTCAGTTTACTCTGTCAAATCGACGGTCTCCTGCAGTTCAGTTTCAAGTCTGGCATATTAATGTCAAGTCTGTATCATAATCTATATAACCCTAGTTATATATATTCAGGTTATTGTCATTACTGGTTATCGAGTCTGAGGTAGTTCCTATCGTCCCAAGGTGAGTCTATTCTTATCAGATTAATACGATTCATCTAATTACATATGTGTGTCCTTGAAATATAGCCAATCATATTACTAGCTAGGTGCATCATGACATACGATTATCATAATCATATTATACTTTTAATTACAATAGGTTAATTAATCTCTTAACCTGATTTTAGGAATTTAACTTTGGCTAGAAACAAATACAGATTCGAATTAAGGACAACAGATTCGAATTAAGGACAACAGATTCGAATAGGGAGCAGATTCGAAGCAATACCATTCGAATCTAGATGGTTAGATTCGAAATTCACATCACCTTGAAACCATACTCATAGACTCGAAGCATGCTCTTAGAATCGAAGCCTATAGATTCGAAATAGGGACTTAGACACGAACACATACATAGATTCGAACCTACACAAAGATTTGAAGCTTACTAGACTCGAACCTACTTAGATTCGAAGGCATAGACCCGAACCTACTTAGATTCGAGACACACACAATTCGAGTCTAGGCATGAATCTCTCGAATCTGATCATCTTGTTCATCGGTTTTCCAGGCTTTAACTACGAAACTTGAACAAAAATGAGGGAAAAATAGTCACTAACCTTCGTCCAAGCTATAGCCTTCGTTTATGGATGATTTCCACGCAAGAACAGGTCCTAAACGGGGGCAAATCAGCTTCAAATGAAGGAAAAATGAGCAAACTCGAAAATGCTCATTCAAAACCAAACCAAAAGTCAGAAAAATGGTCGATCTTACCTCAAATCCGGACGAAATCAAACAAGAAATGGTAGATTCGTGAAGAGCTCGACGATCTCTATCCGATGGCGTATGAATCACGAGAATCCGACGGTTCGATTTGGAGAAATGCTAGAGAGAAGAAGTATCTTAGAGAGAGAGGGAGGAGAATCAAATTTCCAAACTTAAGAAGTGAGGAGAGGAGCTCCTATTTATAGGGAAATAGGGAAAATCAGATCTTCTACTGAATTTTCCGGAAATTGACCAACTTTTATTTTCCAACAATCCGACTTGCATAAATGTCTTTTAGTCACATTTTTATTCATTTTAGTCCGTTTCGTCATTTTCAGTCTTTAATTTGTCATTTAGCTGAATTTTAATTATTAATTTTATTTCAGCTAATTTTGGGCAACTTTTCATAAATAATTATAACTTAATATAATTAACTATTTAAGATTCATGTTTTCAGTTAATTACTAATATTTGGATAAAATTGCTTTATTATCCAAAGTCTGTTGCTGTAATTTGTATTTAATAAATTACGGGCTGTTACAATCTTCCCCCGTTAAATTGATTCCGTCCTCGGAATCGACTAAGACAGGAATAACTCCGGATACTTTTGCCTAATCTCGTCTTCTCGTTCCCAAGTTTGCGCAGATCCCTTATGGTATTTCCATTGAACTAACACCATTGGGATTTCCTTGATGCGCAATTTCGAAACCTTAAGATCGATTATACGCTCAGGCTCTTCTTCGTATTGCAACTGCTCGTCAATTTGCACTTCTTTCCATGGAATCGCAGCTTCAGCATCACTTAAACACTTTCGCAGATTACTCATGTGAAATACATCATGAATCCCAGTCATTTCGGCAGGCAGCAATAATCTGTAGGCTTGCAATCCTATACGCTTGAAAATTTCAAAAGGACCCACAAATCGAGGGCTCAACTTCCCCCGTTTGCCATACCTCACTATCCCTTTTCTTGGCGAGACCTTCAACAACACTTTATCACCCACCTCGAACACAAATGGCTTACGTCTTTGATCATGATATTTCTTTTGTCTGTCTTGAGAAGTCTGTATCCGCTGTCGAATCAATTGTAGCTGATCATGGGCTTCTTGCAAAATGGCTGGTCCTGAGATCGGGCGTTCACCTGTTTCCCTCCAACAGGTTGGAGTTCGGCATCGACGTCTTTCCACCGAGATCAATCACACAGGCGCGTAACATATCTTCTAAGGTCAAAATCGTTCTCTCACTTTGCCCGTCCGTTTCAGGATGATAAGCGGTGCTCATCTTAAATTCAGTTCCTAATCCATTCTGAAAAGCCTTCCAAAACGAGAAGTAAATCTGCTATCACGGTCCGATACTATAGACAATGGCACACCATGTCTAGTCACGATTTCCTTTACGTACAATTCAGCTAACTTTTCGAGGCGTTCATCTTCACGTATGGGTAGGAAATGGGCTGACTTAGTAAGTCGATCCACTATTACCCATATAGAGTCATGATTCCGCTTAGTCCTGGGCAGCTTCATCACAAAGTCCATGGTTATGTGGTCCCACTTCCATTCCGGGATTGGCAATGGTTGTAGTTCCCCATACGGCTTCTGATGTTCCGATTTGACTTGTAAACAAGTCATGCAATTTTCTACATATCGTCCTACGTCCTTCTTCATTCCAGGCCACCAATATTCCGTTTTCAAATCTTGGTACATTTTAGTAGAACCAGGATGTACCGAAAATTTTGACATATGAGCCTCCGACAGAATTTGATCACGAATTCCTCCTAATCTAGGGACCCATATTCTATTCATGAACCGTCTAAGACCACGTTTATCAAGGGTCAGCTTGGTCACATAAGTAACCATACGTTCAGATTTCAAATTCTCATCCCGAATGGCTTCGGTTTGAGCGGCAATAATCGACTCAGGCAAGGCAGACTCCAAAACAACAGAAGTCATAGCATAACATCGGGTATAATGGTCTTGTCCGGTTTTGCGGCTTAGGGCATCTGCTACAATGTTTGCTATACCTGGATGGTAAAGGATCTCATATTTGGAGAATTTTGCGTAGAGTCGCTCATTTCGTAGCAATTCTAGCAATTCTCGAAAGAGCTTCGCACGGTCAGGTTCAGACTTAGAGTAAGTCAAAATGTCATCAATAAAGACTATCGCTGATTTGTCTAGCATTGGCCTACATAGTCTATTCATAAGGTCCATAATTGCGGCCGGGGCATTGGTGAGACCGAACGGTATTGTTAGAAACTCAAAATGGCCGTATCGACACGAAATGCAGTCTTTGGTACGTCAGACTCAAATATCTTAAATTGATGATATCCAGATCAAAGATCAATCTTTGATTAGGTACTTTCGGGCTTTCATTACAGAACCTAAATCTTGAGTTTTTCTATCGTCATAAACATAACGTTCATTTCCTTCGGGGTTCTAATTCTAATTATCCTTTGGCACAAAGGATTTCAGCATTGCTTGCCATGAGCCTGTCCATTCCTATAATAATATCGAATTCTTTAATCCACATCGGTATCAGGTCAAAGTCTGAGGAGAGGTCATCAATCAATAGCTTACAGGAACGAAAGATCCTACTTATAGTCACAAAACTCGAGCTCGCAGTTTCTATATCTATCGGTACAGGTAGCATTATTGTGGCAAAATCAAACAGTTTAGCAAACTTTTCAAACACATATGACAGATTAGAGTAGGTATTGAGTTAACAAGAAATGTACCTATGGCGACATCAGCAGTCTCTTTTGCCTCATCGGCTGTCATCTGGAAAGGTCTTGGTTGATTCCTCGGAGCAGAAGAACCCTTGAATGATTGCCGGGGTGAAAATGCAGGCGGAGAAACAAATCGAGGTCGGGTACAGTCTCTAGCATGGTGCCCCAACGTAATACAGTTTCGGCAAGCCTTACTGCGCTTGGGACATTCCGATCGGTCGTGACCATTCTGACTACAACAGTAGCATCTTACGAACACAGGATCACATTTTCCTCCATGAATCTGCTTGCAGCGAGGACAAGCAGACCTTGGCATAGCGGTCACAGCATAAGATTTAGCCTTCTTAAAAGTCTGTTTATCTCCTTGCCTTGAACTTTCACTCTCCTTTTTCGATTTCTCAGATTTTTCTTTCTTGCTAGACTTGGCAATAAAAAGAGTCGCTCGCTCCGGATAGATTTCAAGTTCTCCTACCTTAGCAACTTCAACTACTTCCATATCACTTCTCGGTTTGCCAGAATTCACAAAAAAATCCCTTTGTCGTCCCTCAGAGGGCTCATGCCTACGTTTCCTTTTTCGATTCTTCTTGGGCTTTGCTAACATTTCTTCCCTATACTTCAATTCTAACTCCCGTAACCTAAGTTCTCGCAACCTAAGTTCTTCTTCACGGCGCTTAAAGTCAATTTCACGCTGGATTTCTTCGTCAGTTTGCACAACCGCTTTACCCTTAGTCAGCAAGTCCTTAATTTCCTTAAATCGGTCCTCAACCGACATATCAGTCTGCAGTCGATTCTTATCCATCATAAGCTGTATTTGCCTACGATTTTCCTCATTCAGCTTGTGAATGAGGTCAAATAATTGAGCCTGCTGGGGAGGCACAAGCATAGCAGTATTGCTTGAGTCTTTAGCAGTATTTTCAGGGTCAGTGCCTAAATCCTCTACATGAACAGATTCTTTGTGTTGATCAGCTGCAGCATCAGCAGCTTTACCAACAGTCGAGGTACCAGCAACATTTGGATTCATATCAGCCATTGGCTGAAAGTATAAAGGAAATAACTATCATTTCCTGATTCAATTTAAGCACATTTCGAGTCATAATACCTACGTCAGATAATCACATCTAAGTTAATAGATATGAAAGCAGTCAGCCAGGCTGGCACAGAGTCAAGTCAAAGTCATGTCAGTATCAAGCAGTCAATCCCTCCCCCATCCTATCAGTCATCATTTGCCTATCTTAGGTCAAGTTGTGTGGGTAGTCCTTTACTAATTAGGTTACCCTAGGCCTCGGTGACTTGTTCGGGAATTCAGAGTCACATAGTCCATATCATACCAGTAGTTTAAGTATCGGGAGGCCAATCCGATGATTAAACCGCTGCTCTGATACCAACTTTATAACATCCAATTTTCCCCAAACAATACACGTCATAATGTTTCATTTCATTAAATAATAAATATTAATATTTTGATACCACAGGCCCATCAGCAAAAATACTTGATTACAACAATAAATTAAGGATCAAATGGTGGTCTAACTAGCTTCTAAAATCTTCAATCAGAGTGCGGAAGACTGAACAAGCTACCCGAGACCGCATCGTCTTTACAAAATAGGCATCATCAAAAGTCCAAAGGTCTGCTATTCATCAAAATCCAGATTCACTTAGCCTGGGACGAACTACCCGCTATGATCTTGCCTTTATCAGCTTTTCCTGAAAAAGAATTGTCATGACAGAGTAAGCTAACAAAGCTTAGTGAGTAAACAGAGTTCCATTAGTTACCACACACATATAACATACTATCAGATTCTGTCGGCAACACATCAGAGACGGCAAAAGGTTGGGAGACAACCCAGTCGGTATTCCCATATGTAAGGCCGAAGCCCTACGGGAAGTGTATGGAAACAAGTCAATTAGGAAAGGAATCTGCAGAATTCCCTCCTGTGAATGGAGATCTCACATTCGGTCCTGTCGGATAATGCAGTATGCAACGGCAAGTATATAAACAGTCAAGTAAACAGTAAGCATGATACGTATTTACATAAAATGTAAAAGTGAACATGCAATCAAGGCAATTTAAGTGTCTAGCTTCAGTAATGTCAATAGTACGTTTCTATGATACAATATAGTATTAAAGAAGCATGCAGCAACAGTCAGAAGTTTCCATACAGTCAATACATTCACCAATAAGTATCGAGATATATGCAAGTAATTAATGAAATCTGTCACTCACAGTGGTCCGTAGTCAGATAATGCTTAACGGATTAAGCGGTTCAGTTTACTCTGTCAAATCGACGGTCTCCTGCAGTTCAGTTTCAAGTCTGACATATTAATGTCAAGTCTGTATCATAATCTATATAACCCTAGTTATATATATTCAGGTTATTGTCATTACTGGTTATCGAGTCTGAGGTAGTTCCTATCGTCCCAAGGTGAGTCTATTCTTATCAGATTAATACGATCCATCTAATTACAGATGTGTGTATGGCCTTGAAACAAAGCCAAACGTATTACTTAGCAAGGTGAAACAGGACATACATATTCTAAAGGTTCGTACAGAGTCTGTTAATTTATTTGTGCATAAAATGGTTATGCATCTTGAACTTATGAGTTTTTATCATAATCAAAAGATACTTTTAATTACAATAGGTTGTTTAATAACTTAATCTGATTTAGGAATTAATATTTTGACTTGGAATTAACCAGATTCAAATATAGGGACTTAGACTCGAAACTCATACATATTCGAATCTAGGAGGTTAGATTCGAACACACATACATTAGATTCTAGGGACAGATTCGAAACACACATACATTAGATTCTAGGGACAGATTCGAAGGCATACATGGCTAGACAGATTCGAAGGCATACATGGCTAGACAGATTCGAAGGCATACATGGCTAAACAGATTCGAAGGCATACATGGCTAAACAGATTCGAAGGCATACATGGCTAAACAGATTCGAAGGCATACATGGCTAAACAGATTCGAAGGCATACATGGCTAAACAGACTCGAAGGCATACATGGCTAAACAGATTCGAAATTAAAGCATAGATTCGAAAGCCATACTAGACTCGAACCTACTTAGATTCGAGACACACACAACTCGAGTCTAGGCATGAATCTCTCGAATCTGTTCATCTTGTTCATCGGTTTTCCAGGTTCTAACAACTAAATATGAGCATAAATGATAGAGAAATGGTTACTAACCTTCGTCCAAGCTATAACCTTCGACTGGGGATGATTTCCAAGCAAGAACAGGTCTTAAACGGGGGCAAATCAGCTTCAAATGAAGGAAAAGTGAGCAAACCCGAAAAATGCTCATTCAAAACCGAACCAAAAGTCAGAAAAATAGTCGATCTTACCTCAAATCCGGACGAAATCAAACAAGAAATGGTAGATTCGTGAAGAGCTCGATGATCTCTAACCGATGGCGTAAGAATTACGAGAATCCGACGGTTAGATTAGGAGAAAAGCTAGAGAGAAGGAGTATCTTAGAGAGAGAGAGAGAGAGAGGAGAATCAAATTTCCAAACTTGAAATGTGAGGAGTGGAGCTCCTATTTATAGGGAAATAGGGAAAATCAGATATTCTACTGAGTTTTCCGGAATTGACCAACTTTTATTCCCAATACTCCGATTTGCATTTCAGATGCAAATATTAGCAAAGAAGTTCTAGATCTGCTACAATTGTCTTTTTGTCACATTTTTATTCATTTTAGTCCGTTTCGTCATTTTCAGTCTTTAATTTGTCATTTAGCTGAATTTTAATTTTAAATTTTTATTTCAGCTAATTTTGGGCAACTTTTCATAAATAATTATAACTTAATATAATTAACTATTTAAGATTCATGTTTTCAGTTAATTACTAATATTTGGATAAAATTGCTTTATTATCCAAAGTCTGATGCTGTAATTGTATTTAATAAATTACGGGCTGTTACACCTACCTAAGGAAAAAACCTTCTATAGTTTTTCTGGGTGAGGGTTCTTTAGGTCTACTAGTTGAGAAGTGTCAGTTATCACGGGATACTAACAGGGTCGAGCAGAGATAAAATGCAAATGACAGGGATATATTGACAGGAGATGGTGGTGCATTAGATCATGCTTTTTCTATAAAGCTGACTGATTTTAATTCTGAAAAGTGTGACGGAGGGAGCGTAATTGAAAAATGCTGAGAGCTGAGAGTTGAGAAAGGATTTGAAGAAAAGATAATCCAACCTACACCGTGTCGGCTGGGTAATCCACATAATCTATCAAGCCCTAGGCGACTTGATATTGAAAAAGACGTCATGGACCCAGTGACGCATGCACTTAACACCACCAACTACTCAGTTATCTCTCAAAAGATTTATGTTTCAATAATCACGGAGTTATACCACATTTCTATCGATATATCATTTGGATATTATTGATATTGAAACAAGGAAGACATTTGCTCCGGTCTCCAATTTCATTTGATGCACATTGTGTCTAGAGCTGATTATATACACTTATAGGACACATCTAGTCGAACAGTCTGCGTGACTATAAACTGCTAGTCCAAAGTGACTAAGCCGGACCAAATAAGAGTGATTCTTTTATGATAAAGGATTTCACGATGACTATTTGGAAATCCTACCAATGTTAACATCACGCAAGCACTGAACGTAGGTCACATAGATTATGTCTATTGTGCAAAAAGGAATCCTATGTGGACCTGGACTCGTTTTCTCACAAAATGAATGTGTTTCATTTTCCCCAAAGTTGTAAAGCTTTTTTTTTGTTCTAAAAAGATATAGTATCAATTCGAGGGGGATTGAAATTTTTGAGGAAGAGTGAGATAGGTTGGTTTTGTATAGGGGAGAGGATATCAGTTTGAGGGGGAGAAAGTCAATTTGTAATATTTTGAAATTGTAACTGTTGTTGTATTTCTGCTACTGTAAACTTCAATGAATTAATATCTCTGAAGATTTTGCATGATTTTCATAATTCTTATGATCATCATGATGGGGAGAAAAGCTAATGTTCAGAGACAACAGTTGAGTACATTGAAGTCAACTGAAGACAATTGCTACATCATACCAAAAGAATTGATCAAGGGAGAGAATTAAAAAGCTATTCATGATTCAAGGGGGAGTGTAGTTACAAGAAAATACAAGAAAAGAGAATATCAGAGAAGAAGAGATGTGAAGATCAGAGAGAGACAAATAAAGAAAAGAAGAAGATTCAGAGATCAGAGAAAAGAAGAATATTCACAAAAAAGACACTGAAATGATCTTTTATTAGAAAATTGATTTCATCTCTAAGGGGGAGATTGTTAGGGACAATATTTGTAGAGCTGAAATGAATATTACTTTTAATAATTGTATTCATTTTTAAGGGGGAGAATGTTGGGAATAAATAATAGAGATGAAACAATTATATTGTATATAATTAAATACTCAATAGATTAGGGGTTATATGTGTAAATACAAAATACTTGTGTATTGTGAATAAATAGAAGTGTATTGTTCTATTTGTAGGAGCTGCTAGTAATCTGAGATTACACATACACATACGATTAGAACAGTAGAGAGAGAAGAAGATTGCTTTGCAAGAAAGCCAAAAACTCAATGTAATATTTTCTCTCTTAATCACTCAATAGATTGTGTATGATAGTTGTTCATATGTTGTTAATGTGATTGAATTGCATGAAATATGAATTCACACGGATATTTGAAATGGGTGACAGACCATTTCTTATATCAAAATGGCCTTAACAAAAGAAGAAAGATGCAAAGTTGACATTCCTCTTTTGGTTAACGCCTTATGCAAAAGTGACAAAAAGGAAAAGACAAAGATTCTGCCACATGAAGACAAATCTGCTTTATCAGAATATGCAGAAAAGTTGTTTTGCCTTTTGGACAGACATCTCACTATCTCATTGTCCAATGAGGAAGCTTCACTGACATTCTCAGTGAGAGTATAAAAGGAAGCTTCTAAGGATTGTGAGATAACCAAGAGTGAGAAATCAGATCGTGCATTGAAGTGTGTTTTTCATGCATGCAAGTCTGCTTGAATAGAACAATACGTGTGTCTAAGCTGCTCATATTCAAGCTGTCCATTTCTGTCTTGTAAAATCAGTGAGTTCATCTAAGTGAGTGTATTCATTGTATCTAGTCTGAGTGTGTCTTAGATTAGTTGAAACATCTGTTGTATCTGTCATCTCAGCTTGATCTTTCTACAGTCAAGCTTGTTTGTAATTAACATTTGTTAATAGTATACACAAACATTGAGAAAAGAGTGTTGAATTTTAATTATTTGTATTCACCCCCCCCCCCCTCTATAGCTTAGAACAATACTTTATGGAAACCTTTTGCGACCTACAACTGGTATCAGAGCAGATAGAGTGTGTGTCAACCCTAGATCTCTCATTCTCCCTACTTTCCCATGAACAACAGTGCAGCCAGTTCCTCCTCTTACTATGACAATGGTTCAATGGCCGAAACCCCCAAATTCAATCGTCAAAACTTCTCTGGTTGGAAGTGCAGAATGATGCTCTACTTAGAGAATCTGGATGTACAACTACCCGAGATAGTAATGGAAGGTCCCTATGTGTCTACTTCTATTACTACTATCACTCCTGCTGTTAAACGAGCTGCCCTTGAGATCAGAACCTTTGAGAAGGCCAAAGCTCAATGGTCTGATGAAGACAAAAGGCTAGTTTCTCTTATTGCAAAAGCCAGGCTGATCATTTCTCTTCCTGATGATGTGTTCAAACAGGTTGAGAAGATGAATACTACAAAGGAGATGTGGGATACTTTTTGTACCGTCTATGATGGTCCCACAATCACACTGGATAATAAGATTAACAATCTTGTTAGATAGTATGAACTCTTCTTTGCAAAACCTAAGGAGTCTCTCACAGAAACCTATACCAGGTTCACTGCTCTTATCAATGATCTCAAAGCTGTTGGGATCACAAAAGACAGTTAACTCTGGTGAACAAATTCTTGGACATCCTGCCTGAAGAATGGAACTATTTTTCTACTATCTTGAGAAATTCAGGCACCATCAAAGGTATGGATGTTGTAAACTTGTATGGATCCCTACTGAATGACGAGCAGTCAAGGCAACAGAAAAAAATGCCTTGGAAATGTCTAAGAGAGGTGCTGCCTTGGTGGCCAGCGTGAGATAACTTGTTCGTCAAGTATGTTATGTGTTCACAGAACCTGATCAACAGGCTGATGATGAAAGGGAAGAGATGTCTGAAGAGGAAGACTATAAAGATCTTGTTGAACTTGATGATGAGCAAATGATTGCAATGCTTGTCAAAAAGTTTAACAAGAAGAGGTTTGGTGGAAGAATGCTGTAGAGGAACTCAAATGCTATAAAAAAGAAGGCATTTGATAAAACTAAGGCTGAGTGCTTTAAATCTGGTAAAACTGGTCACATTGCTGCTGACTGTGTGTCTAAAGCTGTTGGTCAGTCATCCAAACCATTCAAGACAAACAGGGACGATGGCTACAGGGTTAAGTACCTTATGGCCATGGCTAAGCTGAAAAAGTTGGAAAACTCAGTGGCTTCCAACAAGCAAAAGAGACTCATGGTTGAGACATATGATTGGGAGGAATCTGACTCATCTTCAGATGAAGAAGATAACAACTGTCTGATGGCCAACACTGATGTCCCATCAACCAGCAACTTCAAACAAGACCTGGCTGAAGCTGAAGCCTTCAGCAGCTTAGAGAACTGGAATCCCACAATGATGTACAAGGTACAAAACTTTATGGCTTAGAGTTCTGATGAAAAAGTAAAAATGTTTGATTAGATGCTTGTTGATTTAAAAGCTGCTGTTGAGAAGCACAATGTTTTTTAGTCTGAAATCTCTAAGCTTAAAACTGATCTTGACATAAAATCTAGCAAACTGGACAGTTTCCATAAGTTGGAAACTGAGCTTGATGAATTAAAACACATCAACTCCATTTTACTAGAAGAAAAGAGAGAAACAGACATAAAACATGCAAAGCTTCAAAAGATAATTGACTCTTGGTGCCAATCTGCACAAAAAGTCAGCCATCGCATTAGTCGACAGATCCCGACACAAATCCAAGCCTATCTTGGAGGGGATCTTGAAAAAGCAACTTCTATTGTTGAGATAAATAATCTGAAAGATGACTTATCCATGGTGAGCTTCCTCGCACTTTCATTCAGAAAGTAAATGGTAAGCTAGTTTCAATAAACAGGTTTGTCAGGCCTCAAAATACTGACAGCTTGTCTGAAAAAGCTCCAAAAGCTGATGATGGAATATGTTCTCTATCAAATCAGCCTGCTAAGAGCTCTGTTGCTTCACACAAGCAAAAGAAAGGAAAACAAGCTCAAGCTGCAGCTATGGACTCTAAACCTGTTGATAAAACAGGCTCTGAGTCTAAAGCTGATGGTAAGATACCTGTTAATCCATTTGATGCGGATCATTTTGAGAAAAAGTTTTCAAAAGGTAAGCAGCCTACTTTCAACAGGGGTAAGTCTCATGTTGAAAGTAAATCTGTTGTGATTTCAAATAAGTTTTTAAATCATAGTGGAAAATTGGTTATAAGTGAAGGTAAGTCTTCCAAGATCAAAAGCAGTGATTATGTTGATATGCAACTTCCATCACATCTCAGTAAGGGCAAAGGCAAAGCCATTGCTCAACCTGAGAAATTTGGGAATAAGTTTCCCAAACCTGTGGAAGACCAAAGGCCAATCAAACCTCCTGTGTTTGATATCTGTCCTCCCAAAAAGAGGAAAGAAGATACAGGCAAAGCTGTTGCCATTGTGCCTTCCACCCAAACTGTTGATTCATCTAGAAGCAGTAATAAGTTTGTTAAACCTGCTGACAGAATCAACAAAAATAATCCAGAATATGTTTCTTGAGGCTCTTCTTCCAAAAAGGATAAAAAGAGATAATGTTATAAGTGTGGGAAGAAGATACATATGGCCAAAGACAGTCCTGAGACTAAGGACATGAGGCCTGTTGACTCTGCTAGTTCCATCATTGCAAAAACAAGCAGTGTTGGAAGTAACATAGTCAATGAGGATGGTATCCAAGCTGATACCATCCAAATAGGAAATATTAGGGTGGATATCACTGGTCCATCAACAAATGTTGATGAAGTAGGAGAACTCATCCCTATGATGAGTTCTCCTAAAAACAACTAATATTTTCTCATGACACTCTGCAGGGCAAACAAGCATCACAGGTTTGGTACTTGGACAGTGGCTACTCAGGACATATGATAGGTTACAAGGACCTGCTGAGTGATCTTAGGCAAGAAAAAGGGTCAAAAGTCACATTTGGTGACAATGTACAGGGATCCACAGAAGGATATGGAACTCTTCAAGCTGGTGATGCAGTATTCAAAAGGGTAGCCTATGTGGTTGGGCTGAAACATAATCTTGAAAGCATAAGTCAACTGTGTGGTGCTGGCTACAAGGTTAACTTTGATGAGCACCTGGGTTACATATTGGATCCCCAAGGCAAACTTGTTTAGTGTGCACAACGAAAGAACTGTGTATATGATGTGGACATGAAATCTCCTGATCCCACAATTGAAACCTTCTTTATCTCAAGAAGCAATGCAGACCTGAACTGGTTATGGTACAAAAGGCTATCACACCTGAACTTCAAGAATATGAACAAACTTTGTAAGAAAGAGTTGGTAACAAGTTTTCCTTCTATAACCTTTGTTAAGGATAAACTCTGCACAGCTTGTGAGAAAGGCAAGCAGAGAAAATCATCTTTTAAATCTAAGCACAATTTCTCTATTGATACTCCTCTCTTCTTAATCTACATGGACTTGTTTTGACCAGTCAGTGTCCCAAGTCTAGGAGGAAGAAGATACACTCTAGTAATGGTTTATGAGTTCTCCAGGTTTACATGGGTGATCTTTCTGAAGAGCAAAGGAGAGGCTGCTAGAGAAATCATTGGATTTATCAAGAAGATGGAAATGTTGAACTCTACTCAAGTAAAGGAGCTTAGAAGTGATCATGGTACTGAATTCATAAACAGTACTCTTGAAGACTTTTGTGAAGAAAGAGGGATCTCACAGAACTTTTTAGAAGTAAGTACTCCACAAAAAAATGGAGTTGCTGAAAGGAGAAACAGAACTCTCATTGAAGCTGCTAGAACCATGTTGTGTGCATCAGGTTTACCTTCATCATTATGGGATGAAGCTGTCAACACTGCCTGCTTCACCCAAAATAGATCCTTGGTCGTGAAAAGGTTCAACAAGACTCCCAATGAGTTACTCAAATGGAGGAGGCCAAACATTAGCTATTTCCATGTGTTTGGATGTCCTTGCTTCATTTTGAATCAAAGGGACCAACTGGCAAAGTTTGAACCCAAAGCTGATGAAGGTGTGTTTATTGGATATTCTGCTATCTCCAAAGCCTATAGAGTATACAACAACAAGAGGAAGGTGATAGATGAATCTATCAATGTCACCTTTGAAGAGTCTAGGAGTGCCTCCACCAAAGCTGTTCCTGAATCAGTTTCAGGAGAATTCAGCTTTGATGATCTTATGCATTCCATCATTGAAGAAAAGGACTCAAAATCTTCCAGCTAATCATGATGGGCATGATGATGACTATGTTGATACACCATGTGTGAATAAGTGTACTGACATAATTACAACTTCGTGTCCTGAACAAATTAATGCTGATTTTCCTAGATCCTCTTCTGATATGTTCAACAATGGGGACTCATGCTCAACAAGTGAACAGGCTCAAGATATCAGTGTGTCTGAAAATCTTGAGAGCTGCTCAACAGGACCTGTTGAAGATACAAATAACTCAGGAGAATCCTCATTGAAGCAAGATCCTAATTGGATCAGGGGTCACCCAAATGATCAAATAATTGGTGACATCAACAAGATGGGACAGCTTAGGAAACTTTTGTATGTTTTCCAGCTTTGTGTCCCTAATGGAGCCTAAGAAAGTGTATGAAGCATTATAGATGCCAATTGGATCACTGCCATGCAAGAAGAACTCGATTACTTTGAGAGAAACAAAGTATGGAAGCTGGTCCCTGCTCCTAATGGAAAAACAATAATTGGCACCAAATGGGTTTTCGCGAACAAGATGGATGAGCCAGGTCATGTCATTAGAAATAAGGCAAGACTAGTTGCTCAAGGCTACAGACAAGAAGAAGGCATTGACTATGATGAAACATTTGCTCCTGTGGCCAGGTTAGAATCAATTTGTTTGTTTCTAGCCTACGCTGCTCATAAGAGCATAAAGATATTTCAAATGGATGTGAAGAGTGCATTTTTGAATAGTAAGCTGCAAGAAGAAGTCTATGTCAAGCAGCCTCCAGGTTTTGAAAATGAACATCATCCAAGTTTTGTCTATAAGTTGGACAAAGCCCTCTATGGACTAAAACAAGCCCCTAGAGCCTGGTATGACACTTTAACTGATTTTCTTATAAGCAATGGTTATTCCAGAAGTAAAGTGGATACCACACTCTTCATAAAGAAGGTGAAGACCGATATTATGCTTGTTAAAATTTATGTGGATGACATAATATTTTGTTCTACTAATGAGCAGTTATTCAAAAATTTTTCACTACCTATGAAGTCTAAATATGAAATGAGTATGATGAGAGAACTTACTTTCTTTTTTGGATTACAGGTTAAATAAACCTCAAATGGAATTTTCATAAATCAAAGAAAGTAAACTTTAGATCTTTTGAAAAAGTTTAAATTTGATCAAAGTTCTCCTATTAAAACCCCAATGGCAACCAATGTAAAGTTGGATGAAGATGCCAGTGGCAAAGCTGTTTCAATAACAGCTTACAGAGGCATGATTGGGAGCTTGCTATATTTAACTGCTAGTAGACCAAATATTATGTTTGCTACCTGTTTATGTGCTAGGTTTCAAGCTGATCCTAAGAATCACATCTAGCTGCTGTATAAAGAATCTTCAGATACCCTAAGGGAACACCAGGGATGGGTCTTTGGTATCCCAAAGACTCAAGTCTTGAGCTAACATGATATTCAGATTCTGATTTTGCAGGCTGCAGGCTAGACAAAAAGTACAACAGGTGGGTGTCAACTCCTTGGTGGTATGTTGATAAGTTGGTGTAGCGAGAAGCAGAACTCAGTTTCTACTTCTACTGCTGAAGCTGAGTATATTGCAGCTGGAAGCTGCTGTGGGCAGATTCTATGGATGCAACATCAGCTTGAAGACTATGGACTTGTATACAGGAAAACTCCTATTCTGTGTGATAATACAAGTGCAATAGCTATCTCCAATAATCCAGTATTTCATTCCAGAACAAAGCATATAGTGGTCAGACATCACTTCATCAGGGATCACATCCAGAAAGGTCATGTGGAGGTTACTTTTATTTCCATAGATGAAAAGCTTGCAGACATTTTCACCAAGCCTCTTAATGAAAACAGGTTTAATTATCTTGTAAGAAAGTCGGGCATGTTAAATAAAAGTGACTAAGTGTCCTAAATGTTTAAAGTCATTATATGTCTCACACTGCTCAAGTTTCTCAGAACAGCTTAGGCAGAACAGGCTATGCATGTTCCAGACTTACCCAATTTCTGAAAACTTGAACAGCTTGAGCGTATAACAGGTTTGATAATATCAATTTCCATCTCAAACCTGGTCTATTGATCAAACCTCCAACCTGCTCACTCTCTCAATCTTTCAAACAAGACATTGTCTTGTAACTTGGTCAGCTATTGAACACAACCTGTTCCTGCATAGCTGCACAGGTTGAATGAACAGCTTGTGATGACTCTGCTCATCACAGGTTTGACCAACAACTTAGACCATCAGTTTTAATTACCTTTCTTCACAATTAAGTTACTTAATTTCTATAATTATTTAACTTAATTATTGCGGATAATGTGTGTTAACGTGTGTTAGTGACTAAAAAGGGCTCGAGTGGTCTGACAACCGTTCTGACATGCACAACCGTTCAATTTTCCGTTAAAGAACTTTTCAAATCAACCGCCCAAACTTTTCTCTCTCATACCCACTCACACTCAAACCCTATAAATACCTCACTACTGTTTCATCTTCGTCTTCCTTACTGCTTCCATAACTTCCAAAGAACCCTAAATTCGACTAAGTGTCTTCTGCTCATATCCTTACTACTTTCACTATGGCTCACCGAAACAACCCATTTCTACCAGTATTTGATGGTGCAGATGTTCAGAAACACTCTTCTGTTACCACAATGCTAACACTGAAACCCACAAACTACATAGCCAACCTAACCATTCCCAAAAACTATGTGGGGAAAGGTTATGAAGATATGGTGGAGTTTCTAAAGGTTCACCCTCTGCATTACGCCATGACTGCCACTCCTGGTGTCCTGTACCAGGAGATGGTATATGAGTTTTGGTACACCTGTGCCTACGACCCCGTAACAAAAATCATTAGGGGAACCATTCTCAATGGGACTCAGACCATTGAGATCACTACTGGTCTTATCAGGGAAGTACTTCATCTCCCTGTGGCTGAAACTTATGATCAACCACAGCCTGAAAATGATCAGATGGGAAATCTGATACGTTTTTGCCTCTGTGGTGTAGCAGAGCCCAAGATTGAAGCCACTCTGTTCAGGAAGGATCTATCACCCACTTACAACTTCTTATTTGCCTCTGTGGTGATGTGCTTTAGCAGCAAAGTTGGTTCTTTTGACCAGCTTAGCCGTGATGAGATCCCAATAGTCCTACAGCTCGTAGATGGGACTACCATGAACATGGCTCGGTGGATTTTCATGAATTTGAGATACCTGGTGCAGCAGGAAACACGTCCAGCTGCTGTTCTATATCCAAGGTTTCTGAGCCTCATTTTCAAGCATGTCTGTGGTGAGCATCTATACAACTCTCAGCCTATGTTACATACTGCTGCTTTCCCAGTGATTGGGAATAGAGTTTTCTACACCCCTGTACTTCCGAATGAGCATCCTCTATCTAATCCAATGAGGAGGTGGCTTAGTATGGTGGAAGGTCCCTCTACTGTGAGGGTGGATCCAGTGACTGCTTTCAAGGGAAAATCCAAATCCAGGGCTAAATTTGTCAAAAGAGCCCTAGAAACGACTCAAGCTGAGCCTGTCAACAAGAAGGCAAAAACTGCTAAGTCCAAGTCTGCTCCATCAGCCTCTGTGGCTGAGGGGGAGAAGGCTTCTCACCCTGGTTCATATGTTGAACCTGAAGCCTTTGTGGCTGGTGCCTCTGTGGCACCTGAGACTATAGAACAGGTCAACCCACCTGTTTCTGACCCACTCTCACCACCAGTCCAAACAGAACCCCTTATCACCTCTCCACAACATCCATCCTCCACTTCATCTCTCAGATCCTACAGATACAAAAACTTAGACGAAAAGAAACCAACCGACCATACCAGCCCCTCTGACCCTCTCAACAGGAGTCAGTTGAAAAAGAGCAACCCCTGCTGCTTCTCCTCTTTTGGGAGAAGGTTCAGCACACTTGGAGCAGGCTTCACTCCAACACGAGTCTACCCAGAGTAAGCCTAGGCCCTCTGGTTGTTAGTCATAGAAGGTGGCTGAAAATGTTAATACTAATTTCATTCTTTTCCTGACAAATGCCTCTAGTTTCATAATTAGTACCTTTCCCCTGCCAGAGTGGCTGCCTGATCAGTCAAATTTTTATCTATCTCCTGATAGGTTTATCACATTTCATTTCTGTCAACTCGCCCACGTTGGCCGTGGGCCGTGGGGTTTGTCGGTGGGGACTGTCAGAGGGTGGGCTACCCTTTTTTTTTCTTTCAGTCTACTCGGTATTCTAGTCTGCCTACAAGTGAGTTCCTTGTTTGGATTGAATTCTTATTGATTTTTCATTGTAGTTTGTTTCAACTTATTTTAGGGTAAGTTGATATAGCAGCATGCATTGTTTGTGACAACTGAGGATGCACTTTCTACACTAAATGTGAGCATTTGCTTCTTGTTTCCTCAACACAGTCATTCTTTTATGATTTAATTCCACTTGTCATTCCAAATGTTTATAATGCTGATAAAATTTGGTACATTTCACATCATGCTAAATGGGTTAACCTGTTATTTTTTTGGATTTTTTAAAATGCATTCTTTTCTCAAATTCAAGGGATGCCAAGCTAACAGCCTAACACACCTGTTCAATATGATTACAAAAATTTTATTGGTTACAATAGTAATATACTTTTTTATAATAAAACGTTTCAGGAGGCTGTATGCATTAAAAAATACGCTTTGGTAAATAACCCAATTGGCCCATTCATGAATAGATTTATTGAAATTTCCACTTTCATCTAATGGCCATTGAAAGTTTATTATGGCAGTGTTTGCATTTGTTACCAACTAACTGCTTTCTTGTGACCATAGATTTACAACTATAAAGGGGTTGTTAGTGAAACTATAATGTAGCAAACACACCAGCTCTACAAGGTATATTTATGATCTACTTTGATGCAATTTTGTCCGTCTGTTTGTTGGTTTCTTCCAGCCTGAAGTTGGTATTTTGTGTTGTTTCCATTTGTTTAGAGCTACAAACTCCAACTCCTGCCTTGGTCAATCAAAATGCTGTTTTAGATGAAAAATGAAGATGAGCCATTGAATGATAATGATTTTCTATTTTCAGTTTTTTTAATAGTCTCCAATGTGTTTTCTGTCATCGTACTTTTCTATTACAAGCATACTTTCTGTTTTTGTGGTCCAAATACGCACACACATACACTACACTGTTTTTGTTGTACAAATACGCACACGTAACTTGGCCAGTCTGCTAAGTTACAGACTCATCATCACACAATCAAAAGTTTCTGATTTTACTAGTACAAAATATGTCTTCCGTCACGTTAAAAAACCGTGGCCATAGACCTTTGGCCACAGTTTTATTTTTCATTCAAATCGTGACCAAAGGTCGCATCACTTTTGGTACCTTGTGGCTACAATTAATATTCGTGACTAAATCACATGTAAAACCGTGGCCATAACATAAAACCGTGGCTATATGGTAACAATTTCTATATAGTTGTGGTCTATATTTTTTAGTAACCGTGACCATAAAATACTTTTAGTCACAATTTATTTTAACACCATGACAGTTGGATATATTCAGACACACATAAACAATTGATCAGTGGCGTTAACATTCTTATAAACACGTATAAACAAATAAACCGTGGCCACCTGGTATATTTAAAGACACACAAATATTTAATCGTGACCATTGGATAAATTTATACACACATAATCAGTTAAACCGTAACTATTTGATACATTTAAACACACCACATGAATGAAACCGTGACACTTTGTAATATTTTAACGCACATAAACTATTAACTGGTGTGACCATTGGTACATTTAGAAATGCATAAACAATTAAACCGTGATCGTAGGGTACACTTAGACACACATAATTTATTAAAATGTGACGATTGGTTGCAATTGGACATACATAAAGTATTAAACCGTGACAATTGATACATTTTGACACACAAAAATAATTACACTGTGACCATACTATTATCTTAGTCACATAATAATTCGTTTATTCATGACAATTGCTTAATTTAGACACATATAATAAAAAATACCGTGATCATAAAGTATTTATAGTTACTTATTTATTCTTAATCGTGGCAATTGGTAACTTTTAGACAAATGCAACAATACAATCTGTGACCATTAAATACTTTTTTAACGGCAAACTATCCTACTCCTACTCCTACTCCTAAACTACTCATTCACCACAAGACTTACTTTCACCACCTAAATATCAACTTGTCTCTAATGGGAGTGGAACCCGTGACCTCTCACTTGTATCTCCACCCTCTTACCGCGAGTCCAAAGGCCCTTTGGTTACCATCAAATACTTGTTGTCACATTATATTTCTCTTAAAATCACTATTGTTCCTTTTAGACACGTGTAAAAAATTAAATCGTAACAATAAGTTACTTACAGCCACATGTGTTTTCTTTTATCATTATTGTTGTTTTCTTTTAGAAACACATAACATTTATAATAGTGACCGTAAGATATTTATAGTATCATGTTGTTTCTTAAACGGTGATCGTTGATTCCTTTTAGTCATACAAAATAAAATAAAGTGTGACCATAAAATACATATACTCACATTCTTTTCCTTTAATTATTACAATTAATTACTTTTAGCCACATATATTAAAATAAGACGTAACCATAAACTACTTGTAGTCATGGTTTGTTTTCTTTTATCGTGATTAGTATTTAGTTTTGACACATATAAGACATTTAATCATGACAATAAAATATTTATACTGACACGTTGTTTTTTAAACTGTGACAATTGATAACTGTAACCATACAAAACAAACTAAATTATGACCATAAAAAACTTATAGCTACACTTTGCCTCTTTTATTATGACAATTAATTACTTTTAGTCACATAAAATAAAATAAGACATGACCATAAACTTCTTGTAGTCATGGTTGTTTTCTTTAGTCATAATTAATGTTTACTTTTTGACACATATAAGACATTTAACCATGACCACAAAAATACTAATAGTGATAAGTTTTTTGTTAAACTGTGACAATTAATAACATTTAACCACACAAAAAAAACTAAATCGTGACCATAAAGTAGTTATAACCACATTTTGCTGCTTTTATTATGACAATTAATAACATTTAGCAAATGATAAAAAAAATAAGTCGTGACCATAAACTACTTGTAGTCACGATATTTTTTCTTTTATCATGGTTAATGTTTAGTTTTTGACACACATAACACAATTAACCATGACTACAAAATACTCATATTAACAAGTTTTTTTTTTAACTATGACAATTGATAACCTTTAACCACACAAAACAAAATAAATTGTGACCATAAAATACTTATAAATACATTTTTGTTCTTTTATCATGATTAATGTTTAGTTTCAGACACAATAATATATTAAAATGTGACGATAAAATACTTATAGGGACATTTTTTTCACTTAAACCATGACCACCGATTACTTTTAGTCACACAAACCAATTCTTCGTGTGACCATAAAGTACTTATAGTCACTGTCTTTTTCTTTTATCATGAAAACTATTACTTTTACACACTAATAAGAAATAAACTAAACCATGATCATTAGAAAAATATAGTCACAACATTTTTTTTGTCATGACTATTGTTTATTTTTAGTTACATAAAAACAATAAACTGTCCCTTTTAAATATTAATAGTCACAAATTTGCTTAATCCATGACAAAAAACCCCTTATATTGATTTTTTTAATGTGAGATTGATAGCTTTTAGTCACAAAACAAATTAAATCGTGACTTGAATGTACTTATAATCATATTTTTTTCATTTTACTATTACTATTGTTTACATTTAGACACACATAAAAACTTAATCTGTCACCTTTAAATATTAATAGTCACATGCTTGTGTGTTTTAAACTGTGACCGAAACATAATTATGGTTATATGTTTTTTTTTCCTTAAACCGTGATCATTAAATACTTTTATATACATAAAAGAAATTAAATCGTGACAAAAAATTACTTAGTCACATTTTTCTCTTTCAACATGAATATAAAATACTTTTACACACAAATAAGAAACTAAACCGTGACTATCAAATACTTATAGTCACAATAATTATCTTATTTCATGACAATTGTTTACTTTTGGACACACTTAATGAACTCAATCATGACCATTAAACACTTATAGTCACAATGTTTTTCATTTACCCTACGTGGCTAATGAACTCCACCCTTTGGTCACCCAAAGCGATTTCGTGACCATATAAGTTAGTCTTCTGTCACAGTTTATTCATGTGACTAATTCCACCATAAAATTTAGACTCGTACAGTTAGACTTCAGGGTGTCCCTTTGGTCAGCGAAAGAGATTTTCGTGACCATATACATATTTATCGTCACAGTTAATAACCATCACAAGATTATTATAGACATCAAACAAATAACTGTGACAAACGATGACATTTGGTAACAGTGTGGCAACCGTGACAAGTCTTTGTCACGACCCTTATGTTAAACCGTGGCTTAAGGTTTGAATGTGATTTGCAATGGTCATAGTTATTGAGATAAACTGTGGCTATCATAATAATACAATATCATATATGACCCTTTAGTCACGTCAATAACAAAAACCGTGGCTAGGCAGTTTGGACAAAACCGTGACCATAGGTAATTTTTGTACTAGTCGATCATTTGATATATGCACTATGCAGCGACAATTAAAGGATAATCGGCAAATTGAATTTGTTAATTAATCAAAAACAAAAGGTTAACGCACACACATGAATGTATAGTTACTACTGCTGCTGCTGCATTTACATACTCGCATACACATTTACGTACCAAACACGCCATACACGCATTTATAATAAAGTTGTTGCTGTTGCTGCATTTACATATCAAAGACACACACACACACGTGAAATAAAAGGCACCTGAAGCTGGAATCTTGAGAAAAAAGGCTGCTGAAGCTGGAATTTTTTGATGCATTTAGAGATGGATTCAGAAGCTGGAGGATTTAGAAGCTGGAGATTGAACCAAAGGTAGCAGATTTAATAATAAAAGGCAGTAGAATTCGAAGGGTTACTTTGGGAAGGGCTACTTTGGGAATGGAAAGGTTTCTTTGGGGAAACAAAAGGCAGGCAGGCTGGTATGGGGAAAACAAAAGACATAAATTTTGAAGTTTTTTTATAATCTTTTTCAGTTTTTTGGTTATTTAAAAACCGATTTTTTCTGCTTTAAAGGTTTGTAATATTAGCTTTAAAGGATTGTACCTCTTAAATTTCAGCACTCTGCAGCAAACGGTAGTACCATATGCAATAATAGTTGTTTTTAAGACCACCCTTCTAAATGCTTTATTAAGGAGTATAGATTATATTAACTTAATAAATTGAAATTATCAATTTCTGAATAAAGCAACCAACTAATATAATTAATCCAAATGCAATCCAACTTAATTACAAATTTAAACTAATAAACCTCAAATACAATAATTTAAATATTAGGAAGTTACATCAGGCTTGCGTTCTTCACCCTTTGGGTTCTCAGCTGCTTCCCTCTTGTCGTCATACTTTTTACTCTTGGCTTCTCATCGATGCTTGTTGGACGATTTGGGAAACTTCCTATGAAATGCATGTGTGAGTAATGCAATTTGCTTTTGAAGTTCAGTAGCCTCAGGATCATTGTCAGCATCGTCATTGTCGGACTCAGAAGACTCAAAAAGTAGTTTGAGGAGTTTAGCAGCTTTAGAGGACTTTAGTTTCTAACCTATGAGAAGGGATATGGTATCGGATGTGGTGGGTTCATCTAGCTTCTTAGGTTCAATCTTGCCAGAGACTTCAGATTGATAGGCTTTGAGACTATCAAATACTTCATGTATGCTTATGACATTTATATCATGAATCAACTAGACGAATTGTTTCCATTCTAGTTTTAGAGAGTTTACAATTTCCTATGCAGCTCTACTAGAAATTTGTTGACTCCATTCTTTTGGAGTTCATTTATTAGCGTGCAGTAATGGTGATACGTGGTCTCCAGAGATTCTCCATCTTTTGCTGAAAAGATGTCATAGTTGTTTAAAGCATTTGCTTCACGTTGCTTGGCATTCAGATCATTTCCTTGTATTTGCTTCTCAATTTCATCCCACATTTCTCAGGCAGTCTTAAAACTATCTATGCTGATATAGATTTCATTTGGAACAGCCTGGATGATGAACGATCGAGTTATCATATAAGTCTTAATCTGATTCAATTGAGCAGGCATGTGAACTTTCTTAGGAAGTCCATATTCTTTGATGTTAGCTTCGGCTGGATTAGGATGATCGAATTGTGTTGGACCATTGTAGATTGAGTCTAGAATGTCATTAGCTAACTCCTGACGTTCTACGAAATCGAGGAAACGGGATATTCACAGAGTGTAGCGTCCCCGATACAGAATTGGAGGCCTGACGTCAGATCCCATAGCGTGAGTGTCGCGGTTCATGTTGAAAGCTTTGGACCATGATTGGTAAGTGATTATAGCCTTAATTGCAAACACACTAAGTGAAATTCAGGAATATTCTAAGTGATATGAAGTAAACTCGCGGATGAAGTTATATCCGAGAGTTGTAACTCTCGGATGGAGTTGGGAAATGGACTTAGAATATTTTGAGACTGAGTTTGGTTTGCTTTGTGATCCGAAAGTAGGAACTTGCGGATGAGGCTGTGTCCACAAGTTGTGACTAGCGGGTGAACAGCAGTTGTGTTTTAACTTAGAAACTTTTTGGAGTGAAGTGTGTGTGCCTTTTGATCCGCAAGTTGTAACTTGCGGATGAAGTGTTGATGCATTTGGCAATTTAAGACAATAAGTCACAAGTAGTATTATCCGAGACTTTTAACTCTCGGATGAAGCATAAAGTATATATGACTTAGACAAATTTTAGTTGATAACACACTACTCAGTTATATCCGAGAGATGTAACTCTTGGATTATGAACAGTTCTTAAATTCAACGAATTTTAACAGAAATTAAGCACACTAAATGATTTTTGAATCAAATATACTTTCTTTCACTAATTTGTGATCAAACAGTAAGATGTTCACCCGAAGGAATATAGTATCAAACGAGATTTAATCACAAACAGTTAAAAAAATTTGATTTCAATGATCAAACAGAGGAGTTCTTCGTGGAACACGAAGAACTTTTAAGAACTTTAACAATTTTTAAAAAAAAATCCAGAATTTTTAAGCAAAAATTTCAAAAACAGAAAGTATAAACACTTTAAAACCAATCTTTAGGCTCTGATACCAATTGTAATTCCAATATAAGAAGCATTCATTCAACATTCAAAAGACATTCAACAATATAATCAATCACATGAAGAACATGAATAACAATACTAATAATATGATGAACAATATGAACATTCAAAGATTAGAAAGACCTTAAATGCACTTCAATCACGTACATACATTCAGCCAAAAGATTTTTAATGAAAACCTAGAAACAATCTATTTAAAAGCAACTAAACGGATCCAAATATTATCCATACCCATGGGTTGACCTTTTCGTCTTTTAACCCATTTACAATAAACTTTGAATCCTTACAAAATGAACACAAAACTAAGTTTCAACATTCACATTTTGTCCACTGAAACTATCACAACTTTGAATCTAACAGATCACCCATGTGTACCTAGAGAACTCATCAACCATTACTAAGGTGTATCTTCTTCCTCCTAGACTTCGGACATTAATGGGTCCAAAAAATTCCATATGGATTAAGAAGAGAGGTGAATCAATAGAGAAATTGTGATTAGATTTAAAAGATGTCTTTTTTTAGTTTACCCTTCTCACAACTTGAGAAAAGTTTGTCCTTAAAAGGTTATAGAGGAAAAACTATCCCCAACTCTTTCTTACAGAGTTTGTTGATATTCTTGAAATTCAGATGTGAGAGCCTTTTTTGCCATAACCAGTTGAGGTTTGCATTAGTTCTTGACACAAAGCAGGTCTGTGTTGTTTGATCAGCAGATTTCATGTACACTATGTATACACCCTTTTTTCTTAGTGCACACAACACAACTTTTCCTTGAGAATCCAGTATGTATCCTAGGTGCTCCTCAAAGTTAACCTTGTAGCCAGCATCACACAGTTGACTTATGCTAATAAGGTTGTGTTTCAGCCAAGACACTATGTACACTATGTACCATACCCTTCTATGGACCCTTGGACATTGTCACCAAAAGTGACATTTGGGCCTTGTTTAGGCTTAAGGTCACTCAGCAAATCCTTGCAACTAGTCATGTGGCCGGAACAACCACTGTACAGATACCAAACCTGGTTTGGTTATTTTACCTGCAGAGTAACATAGTTAAATATTAGTTCTTATGGGAACTCGTCAGAGGGATGAGTTCTCCACCCTCATCAACATTTGTTGATGTACCATAGAGATTAAGATTAATGTTTCCTATTTGGATTGTATCAGCTTTGATACTATCCTCAGTGGCATTGTTATTTCCAACACTGATTGATTTTAGCAATATTGGATTTAAGAGTGCCAATAGGCCTTATGTACACAGTCTCAGGACAATCTTTAGCCATATGAGTTTTCCTTTCACACCTGTAGCATTTCCTCTTTTTAAGCCTTTTGGAAGAAGAACTTTCATAAACACATTTTGGGTTTTCTCTATTGGTCTTTACAACAGGTTTCAAAACAGGTTGACTTGTTTTATAAGGACCAATAGATTTTCGGTTCGAACAGGAGGAGTATGCCATGCTAATGTGCCTTGGATGATCCACATCTCAGGGTCAGGCGCCGATGAGCACATTGAACTATCCATGTGGCTGAGAGCCCTCACAGCCCAGGCACAACGACGCAATTATCAGGGGCGCGCTCTACCACTGAGCTAATAGCCCGTCGTGCGAGCCCCCCACTGGGGGCCCACTATGCCAAAAGCGAGAGAAACCCCATCCCTCTCTTTACTTTTTTCGAAAGATTCATCTCTACACTGTTTATAAACACCTTTGCCTTTGTCTCTAGAGACATCATACTTAGAGACTTTCTTTCTCTTTTTAGGAGTACATAAATAAAAAATTGGCAGTTTTACAATCTTTTTGTCCATCCTGTTTTTGGAAAATTTATTTCCAAACTCCTCAAGTTTGGCATGGACTTTCCTTTTCCTTTACTGAGACCTAATGATTCTTGCACACTTGAAAGACTTACCCTCATTTATAACCAAGTTACCACTGTGGTTTAAAAACTTATTTGGAACCATAGTAGCATTTTTCCCAACATCAGTCTTGACTTCACAACCTATCTTGATGACAGGTTTAACAGCCTTCACCTTAGATTTGACACCTTTTCCACCAACCTATTCATGTGGTGTAGTTGAGCACTTAGCAGTGTAGTTTGGTGAGGAACACATCCCATCACCAGACTCCACAGTTTTAACACACGACTGTCAGCATTTTGAGGCCTGACAAACCTATTTGTTGAAATCAATTTTCCATTTACATTTTGTATAAAAGTATTTGGAAGTTCACCAAGTGTGGACAAATCTGTTTCCAGATTTTGATCTCAACAATTGAAGTTGTTGTATCAGGATCTTCTCCAAGATATGCTTGAATTTGAGCAGGAATTTACTCATTAAAACATTGATTTAGTCTCTTGGCAGAATAGCACCAAGAATCAATAATCTTTTGGATCTTGGAGTGCTTTAAATCTGTTTCTCTTTTCTATTCTAACAAAATGGTGTTGATGTGTTTTATTTCATCAAGTTCAATTTTCAACATATGAAAATTGTCAAGTTTGTTAGATTTGAGTTCAATATCATTTTCCAATTTTGAATTTTCAGGCTTTAGAGCATCTTGCTATTCAACTACAGCTTTGAGATCCACAATTAGATAATTAAACATTTTCTCTTTTTCTTCCACACTGTAATCTTTAAAATTATGTACATTATACATCATTGTACGATTCAAGTTGTCGAAAGAGTTTTGAGACTCAGCTTCAGCTAGATCTTGTTTGAAGCTCCTTGAAGAAGGAACATCATCATTGGCCACAAGACAATTGTTATCTTCCTCATCCGATGATGAGTCAGAGTCTTCCTAGTCACATGCTTCAGCCATAAGACCCTTCTGTCTATCGGAAGCCACAGAGTCTTCCAACATTTTCAACTTGGCCATAGCTATAAGATACTTAACCCTATAACCATCATCGTTGTTAGTATTCTAGGGTTTGGATGAGGTGCCAATAGCTTTAGACACACAGTCTACAACCATATGGCCATTTTTGCTACATTTAAAGAACCCAACCTTAGATTTATCAAATGCTCTCTTTCTGATGGCATTTGATTTCTTTTGTAGCATCCTTATTCCAAACTTTTTAATGTTAAACTTTTTGACAAGCATAGCAATCATTTGCTCATCATCAAGTTCACCAAGGTCTTCATTCTCCTCTTCATCCTCAGAAGTGACCTCTAAGTTCTCATAAACATGAGAATCAGATTGTGTGAACACATCACACACCTGATTCACTGGTTGCCTTACATTAGCCCCCAAGGCTGAACCTCTCTGAGATATTTCCAAGGCATTCCTCTTTTGAAGCCTTAATTTCTCATCATTTAGCAAGGATCCAAAAAGATCTACTAGATCCATGTTTTTGATGGTGCTTGAGTTTCTGACTATGGTTGAGAAATATTATCACTCTTCAGGCAGAATATCTAAGAACTTGTTTACCAGTGTTAGAATGTCCTTGGTGATCCCAACAAATTTGAAATCACTTATCAGAGCAGTGAGCCTGTTATAATTTTCAGTAAGACTCTCCTTCATCTTGGCAAAGAATAACTCATATTGTCTAACAAGATTATTGATCCTGTTATCTAAGGTGATAGTGGGACCATCATAGACAGTGCACAGAGTATCCCACATTTCTTTAGCTGTCTTTAGTTTCTCAACCTGCTTGAACATATCATCATGGAGAGATATCAAAAGGTTGTTCCTTGCTTTTGCATCAAGAGCAATTAGTCACTTATCTTAATCAGTCCATTAAGCTCTAGCCTTATCAATGATCCTAACCTCAAGAACATCACCTTCTGCAGAGGTAGTGATGGTAGTGACAGTGGTAGGCACATAAGGACCTTCCATCACTATTTATTGAAGTTGTACATCCATAGTCTCCAAGTAGAGCATCATCTTGCACTTCTAGCCAGAGAAGTTTCGGTTATTGAACATTGGGAGTTTGGACATAGAACCATCATCATATTAGGATGAGTTGTTAGAAGCAAAATTGTCCATGATAGGAAAATGGGGAGTAATGAGAGAAATCTAGAGTTGACACACACTCTAACTGCTATGATACTAGTTGTAGGTCCCAAAAGGTTTCCAATGTGTCTTTAGATTAACTGTAAAGGGGGAGCTTAATACAATTTATCCTTTATCACACAAATTTTTCTCAAAGTTTATATGTATATATATTAACAATTACAAATAGGTTTGGATTGCGAAAAGATCCAAATAGAGATGACAATTATGAACAACATATTTTAACTTGTCTAGGACACACTCAAACTAGTTACAATGATATGACTCACAAAGATTCAATCAGTGTTTACACACTAAGTGTATACGAGACACGGATTGATCAGCTTTGAGAAACTGAGTAGCTTAGACACACTTAGCTTTTCCACTCAAGTTGAACTGAACGTGCATGCATGAAAAACACACTTTCTTCTGCACTTACGTTCTCTGTCTGTGTATATTCCTCTCTCTCTCTTTTTCCTTGGAAGCTTCTCTTTTATAGTTACACAAAGGATCCTAGTGAAGCTTTTTCATTGGTTATAAAGAAAGCGAGAACGTCTTGTAATGGGACAAATTTTCTTTTCAGCACCAAGACAAATCTAGAAGTAGTTTTGTCTTCTAACTGTAGAATCTTTGTCTTTACCTTTTTGTCTCTGTCATCCTTAGCTTTACCCCAAACAGGAATGTCAACTGGTGACCTTTATTCTTCCTTGTAAAGCTATTTTGGTATAAGAAATGATCTATCACCCATTTCAGATATCCCTTTTGTCTTCATGCTTCAGAAAGGCTTTGGCAGATACTCAGCAGTTATGGTTTTCCACATTGTCTTGATTCTAAGGCTGATCTCCACGTTCAAAACTTTGCAAGAAGATATGGAACTAGATTCCATGAAGTGCTAGACCTTTTCACAAAGAACAGACTACTTAAACATTTTGTAAGGTCTACCACTACGAGATCTATCTAGATGCGGAACCGTCAACGAGTGTGGAATCCTCGTTAACGGGTAGACGGAAACAACTCTCACCAGAAACACGGAGACTATCAGAAGCTGCACGAACGACACACGAACGCACCTACGAACTGATTCTCTCCGAAACGACTCTAACACTGATGATAAACTCGAAATCGCTTAATGCTTAATCACTCTCGAATTCTGCAAAAAGTCTGATAATATTTCGAGTCTATCCCTAATTATAGAGGCTAATTCGAGTCTGTCATGGGCTAAACTCGAATCCGGCCCAAAGCCCATTCGAGTTTGACCCATCTGACATTCTCGAATCTGCCTAAATGGTCGCATTCGAATCTGTCTAACTGACCCATTCGAATCTAACTAGATTCGAATCATAGTCCTTAGACATTTCGAATTTTTCTTTTCACATAATTAACTAAGTATTGAAACGTATGTTTTTACATTATGATTGATTTTATCTTTGATCTTTATGTTTGGACTTCTTGTAATTTGTTACATTAAGTTCAAACACACAAACAATAATAATTAACAACCATATATAAACATATATATCTAATACTTGCTAAACCACAATGTTGGATCACTTAGACTGCTATCGTCACACAGGGTGTACCAACAGACTCCCCCTTGACGATAGCTTCTAATAATTCACACATTTGATTAAGAACTTTGTTCATTATTTATTCAAACTGCTTCCAGCATACAAGCCTTCATCAATACACACTCGAACTATATTCTCATACTTTCTAGCCTCACCATCCATATGAGTATCACTTGAAATCTTATGAGCATGCAAAATTTGAAGGTCATCTCGAGAAAGGTTTACCAGGTGAAGAGGATCATAGATTCTAAGAATCACCTTTTCTTCAAAATCTTCCATCACCGCTTCTCCAGTTTCACTCTTAACATACCACCAATTCAGATTTTTCATGACATTCTGTGGCGTAGGCTTGAGCGGCACCTTTCTTAGTCATCTTACGGGTTTGTATTGAATCTTCATCCAAGGACTCCCAGTTAGAGGATCAATTCGAGAAGGATCCTCTACTCTTTTTCCTATCCTTGGATTTAGGCGTTCAAACTTCCTTGATCTTCTCTCTTTCCTTATGATTTTGGCAATTATATCTGCGTAGGGATCATTGCCGATATTGATCAGGTCTTTCCATGCTAACGCCTTGATCTCAATCTTTGGCAGTGAATTGAATACTTTCAGAGTTCGCCTCAGGTACTGGAGCCCATCTTTTCTCTTGATTATGCATAGCTGCAGTTCTCGATCAAAGAACCAGCTTAATATGCTTCCTGACAGTTTTCCAGTCCTCGGCACCCTCATCTTCTCTTTCAGCTCTAATTCCTTCTGCTCAGCCTTGAACCACAACTTTCTTTTATCTTCATTCGTTAACTCTCTGACAGGCTCTTCTGTTGATGACTCAACATTTAAAGCAGCATTCACCACTTCTATGTTAACAACATCGTTTCCTTCTATCACATATGTATCAGTGATAGGATTTTGCTGAACGATGATTTCATCAGCTTCATCGTCTTCGTCAGCACACACCTCATCATCTGATCTCCAATCAACAATCTCTTCAGGGACAAATTCTCCCTCTTCTAGTTCTTCCATATCCTCTTCAAAGTCAAATCCCATGTCCATTGGGTCGTCATCGAGATCCATGAGAGCATCAATCATCTCACTTATCTCAAAATCCGTAGGTTTAGACGAGCTGGCCTCTCCTACTTCACCTCCTGCTTGACTTGGCTCCCCCTGAGATTGAGCAGCCTGAGCAGCAGAACAATCTGCTGGCTCATTCTGTCTTTGAGAGCTGGGATCATTGCCTTTGTTATCTTCATTATCATCATCCTTCCTGCCCACTTCTTGATCTTGGCACGATGTCTCCCCCTGAGCCTGTAAATTTTTCATTAATTGCTCAACTAGGGAGCGCATCGACCTCAACTCAGCTGCTTGATCAGCTACAAATGTTTTTAACTCTAAGTTCTCTTCCTGAACTTTTTCCACAATCTTGTTCAGGTCGGCATTCTCCTTATCAAGATTTGCATTATGAGTCTGAATTTCACCGATTGCCTTTGTTAGGCCTAAGATTTGGACATTTTGGAAGTCAACTCGAGCTTTAAGCTGCAGAAACCTTTGATTGTCGGCATGTGTGGACGAGGTTTATGGGATGGATTGAATTGGATTTTGAATCATCGGCGATGGGATGTATGAGTCATCATGAGATGGTGATGGTGGAATGGTGGTTTGAGGTTCCTGATGTTGAGGAATTTGAGGTTGAGGAATTTCTGGTTGTTCTGCTGAAGCTGAAGACGATCCTTGCATAAATCTATGACGCTTGGCCCTTTGCCTCGTCACTAATGGTGCAACCTCTTCTTCTTCAAAGTCAGAGTCATCAGACTCTCTTGTTGCTCGCCTCCTTGAAGCTTCTTCCGATACTATTAACCTTGATCCATACGTTCCCATTTGAACAGGAGGTTCTGTAGATACGGACTCCGGAGCTTCAACCTCTATCTCCTCCATTTCTTCTGACTCAGTGGCAGATGATGACTCATCATTACCAGTCTGCTCTGGTTCATATTCTTCAACATCCCTAAGCACATCTTCTTCTCCCTCTGGAGGCTCAAGCAATTCTCTCACCAACGCTGCAGATATTTCTTCATTGGCATGAGGACCTGCTTCCCAAATTTCATGTAACGTCAGACACAACCTGTCTCTGATACCACTTGTAAGGTCTACCACTACGAGATCTATCTAGACGCGGAACCGTCAACGAGTGCGGAATCCTCGTTAACGGGTAGACGGAAACAACTCTCACCAGAAACACTGAGACTATTAGAAGCTGCACGAACGAAGCACGAACGCACCTACGAACTGATTCTCTCTGAAACGACTCTAACACTGATGATAAACTCGAAATCGCTTAATGCTTAATCACTCTCGAATTCTGTAAAAAGTCTGATAATATTTCGAGTCTATCCCTAATTATAGAGGCTAATTCGAGTCTGTCATGGGCTAAACTCGAATCCGGCCCAAAGCCCATTCGAGTTTTACTCATCTGACATTCTCGAATCTACCTAAATGGTCACATTCGAATCTGTCTAACTGACCCATTCGAATCTAACTAGATTCGAATCACAGTCCTTAGACATTTCGAATTTATCTTTTCACATAATTAACTAAGTATTGAAACGTATGTTTTTACATTATGATTGATTTTATCTTTGATCTTTATGTTTGGACTTCTTGTAATTTGTTACATTAAGTTCAAACACACAAACAATAATAATTAACAACCATATATAAACATATATATCTAATACTTGCTAAACCACAATGTTGGATCACTTAGACTGCTATCGTCACACATGGTGTACCAACACATTTGTCTTAGTTACTTGAAGCGGAAAAATTCTAGTTCTTGTAACATCTATAGTTTAGGGTAACTAATGCAACATAGTTCACAATAACCTATCAGACCCCGATACCCCTTTTGGCAACGAGGCGTGATGTCATGGAAACAAAGTCATAATCATAATGAACAACCTCTAAATGGGACGTTTTCGAAATACATAAATTATAAATATTGTTTTACAATCAGAATAATAAAATAGTTCACGAATGATGGAGATCAAAATACATGACAAAAATAGATCTAGTTGTGAAAATCAATCTCCATAGTGTCCGGTGACTCCTAAAACTTGAAAATCTTAAAAGTCAGCCATGAATGTAATATTTTGCCCATATGGTTCTGAGAATAACACGCTAAATACATCAATAATAATCGGCGAACTCATAGTTTTACATGATAAATATAGACAATGTATGGAACACAAAATTTAATTAGGTTTGAAAACATAAGCTAATCAATAATTTAAGTATTACCATAACCCTCAAGACCCCGAAACTTAACTTTTGATGCCCTATGTGGTATCCAACATCATAATACCAAGAATTGTCGAATTATTATGCATCCGTTTACAATTGGCGCGACCAACCTGGATGGGAGCGTCAACCCAAATACATCTATCCATAACATTCACATTTACGATGTAATTAACGGTTCATGATTTAGGGCAATGGTGAAGTAATAACCTTATGCAATACATAAATATTCCAAGTACTTGTGTCCATAGAAAAATTGAGCATTGTATTCTCACCCCAATAATATCAACATTTAAAAATAGGGGCTATGAAACTCACGGTAGTAGTGATAGTGAATGTGATGATCGAGTAGTTGATTATCCAACATAACAAATCTGTGAATTATAGTTTCTTAACAATCAAACAACAATATCAATTAATCAAGAACAACAAACAGATTTAACACTGACCGAATGCTTCAATTGATGAACAGATGATTACAAAAATGAAGAATGGAATCTTCGAGTACTGTAGCCCTAGATCTTGCTTTCAGTGCGTACAAAATAATATGTCAGATCTGATGATTCTATTTTGAAAGTCAAACAACTATTTATATACATTTTCACAACTATTCACTAGTTACAAAACACACCCTAGACTTTGTATTCCATCAACAAAATACATTCCAACAATCTCCCCCATTGATGGATTATGAAAAGTCTTCAGGTAGATAGACCCAGGTTTTGCTCAAATCTTCTGATGCTCTTTCGGTCTGATAGTCTCCATTCAATATTCGATATGAACTCCACCATCAATCTTCTATCATTTACAGATAATGCTCCTTTCTTAGTTTTTCATTTTCTGTCAGAAGCCAGCTTTCCTTTCAATCCATTCAACACTTTCTACAATGTACCATCAGATAACTTGTTGAGTTCAACGCTCCTCATTGCTCTTAACTTTTTATTTCTGTATTTGTACATGACCGCAGGATGCTTCACCATAATGACTTGAAACTCTTTTAATTCTCCTGCAAACTTGATATCTCGATTCGGAGTTGTGCTATTAATTTTTCTCATCCCTCGTTCGACACCAATCGACAGATCTTGCATAGACATCAATACCAGTTTGGTATGCATGAAGTGGAAAATTGTCTTTAGTGCAAATCTACAGTGCTCATTTCTCTTGTTTCGGCACAATTTATCAAATAAATCTTCAATATCGACCAGGTGCATATTAAACATGTATGCTTCAGTGAACGTATAGGTATTGCCATCAGCCCTTGTAACTGTGAATGTGGGATAGAAGATCTGAACGAATCGGTCTTCTTCAATTTTGATTAAATCAACTATCCTGAATTCACTCTTCACTTTATCCACAGCTTGAGTCTTGTTTCTCAGAAAACTAACATAGTTGATAAGATTTGGCATATTTGGCTCCAGAACCCTAAATAACTTCAGAAATGAACACGGAGCTTGTTTCTTACAAAAAATTCTTTTCTCCAAAATATCTTCAAGATAGGGCAATTTGTTCCTTTTCTTAATAAAATCTGCTGACTGTCTTGCAGATAATTCAAACTTTTTATCTTTCTTTTTACTGATTTCATCCTTATTCAGCAATGTGAGCATATCTCTTATTTCCCTCTTTACCACCTGTTGAGCTTCAAACCTGAGTCGGTGTTGTTTCTGCGACTCACCAGCAAGAATATATTCGTTAAAGGATCTTTCCATAACTTCCACTTCATTCAACTCCACTCTTTCTTGAACAATTACATTTTCAACTGGAAACTCTTCAACTTCCTCTTTAACTTGAATAACAACCTCAGGCTTTTCAACCGTCGGTGTTGGTATAGACTCTTTCAGTATTTCTTGAACTAACTCTTCTTCTTTTTCAATCCTTTCAGCCTGAAAATCAATATTTGTTAAAGTAATCACATCATCATCCTCTGATAACTAAATATACTCCTCTTTCTCACCTTCAGTTTCTAATCCTTGAATCATAAACATCTGATCCTGAACTGCTTGATTGTCATCATCTGAATCGTTATATTCTTCAAAATTGTAAATATCTAACTGAATGTTCAAAGGAACTGGAACATCTTCATGAAGAATCAATCCCAGCTCACTTTGAACATCAGCAGGTTCTTTTGAGCTTCCTACTTCCTTATCTCTCAACTCTGCTTCTTTCTCTGGGTATGTAATCATTAAAATTCCATGTGTAGGCTCATTAAGCTTCCTCCTCTTCTCCCCCTCATGAGGAGCATCATCGAAGTCTTCATCATGCTCATCATGCTTGCGTTTTGATGATGAAGCTTGAGCCTTACACGTCTCTTCTACTGCCGCTACCCTCTCAGACAGATTGCCTAGCGCAGTAATTAATGTACTCTCCAAGCTGACCATTCTTTCTCTCATTTCATGAAACTGCTCAAATACGAAATCTTTCAATTCTTCCCTCAATTCATCAATGGCTTGATTTGTATCAGATTTCTTTACAGATTCCTCAGCCACCGACTTACCCTTCAAAAACTTATGAATATTAGACATTTGTGCCATTACTTCAGATAACTGAGCAGAGACATGACTGTTCACTCCCACAACAGCTGCGTTCAAACCTTGGCTCAGTGAAGATTCAGTAACAAATGGGAAAAGATTGACTACTGGGTCACTCAGACTTCCAGTTGTCACAGCAGTTGAACTTGTGAAAAGAACCTCTCTGTGGCCAGTGCTTAGAGTTGGCAGTGTTGTCGCTCTAACTGGACTTCCACCCTCTTCAAGCGACGGAGCAACGAATGCTTCCGAAACTGAGGATGTTCCGGCAGGAACGCTAAGTTAAACCGCATTTACTTTAACAAATGAAGTCGACTCAAGTGTCCTATCATGAATAGGTTCTAGACTCTGTGCTTCAACGGAAGTTGTACACTCGGGCAGATGTGTACTTATTTCAATATCCATCAAATCCAAAGGATTATCGTATAGAAGTTGTGCTTCATCCTGGTGCTCAATTGAAACTGTCTCCTGTTGAGAGGAGACTGAGTGGATGGTGGGGTGTGCACTTGTCAGTGGGATACTGACTACTTTAATGCTACCTCCCAGAGGGAAGCTAACAGCAGATGTGGTTAATTCCCGGCTTTCTAGGTGTAGGACATCCCTCACACTTTCCTGAGCAATATGAATAATATCCATTAAAGCAGCTCCTCCCTCATCATGATCATCACCATCATCACCATCATCATCATCATCACCATCATTACCTTCCTCTGCTCCCTCTTGTATATTCGATAATGTACGTTCAGAATCTGAACTACCTGCTTCTTCCTCACCACCCCTCACTGAAACTTCTGCTCCCTCACTTAGTTGTAGGCTTTCCTGAACATCAGCCGCCTGCTGAAGTTCCTATTTCCCTATAACTCCTTGGTTAAGAGAACACGGTTCTTGGGTCTCTATAGGAGCATTATCTATCCTATAAATCCTCACATTCTCACTTTCCGGATCTGCATATTTTTACAAAGATTCTGGAATAGGCATTATGTTTGCATTAGTAGAATCTGGCACCTCATGTAACTCATCATCACGTAGTCTGGACATCTTTGTGATTTTTCTCTCTTCGGAATATTCTCATTAGCTCGGAGGATCCCTCGGATGAGAATTTTAATGAACCGTTGAAGCGGAACAAACTTCCTAGATCTGTTTGTAGTCTTTTCAAGTACAATTTCCTTCAGGTCTTCCCAGATGCATTGTGCATGGTCATAGTGCTTATTGAAAGAAATGTCGTGGAAGATCCTTAGACAGTGTATGATGCATCTGTCCATTCCGGTGTGCTTAGATGTCATGCACCTATTAATGATACCGAATAGAGTGTACCATTCTCCATTTAAGCCATTGCGATGAAATTTGGAGCTCTTAGAAAGTGGCTTTGAATAACCCAAGCATATGAGATCATGAACTAACTCCTCATCTGACAGAAAGTCTTCAAAATCTGCTAACTCTGGGAAGTTAACTGTGTCAATCCGTCTCGGTAGAAACAAGTTGTGGCGAAGTCTGACCAATGTTATCTTGGATTTATACTGATCAATGGTAACTTTGAAATGGTGGTTACCATCTGCTGGAACAAATTTGACTGTATGCCAAAATTGTTGAAGGTAGACTTGTGGGATAGATGGTTTGTATTGGAGAAAATATCCCAAAGGATGGCCTTTGAGAATATCTACAATGATGGGGTGACTAACTTTAATGACTTTGGTATCCAGACGATGGTTATTATCCTTGAATGGAAGGCAATGTTTGGGTGTTACAAGCTGATTGTCTGGTATGATGGTTAAAGGTGAAGGCCTTGTAACTGAGGCAGATCGGACGAGTTTAGAGACAAGTGTATGGTTTGAAGATGAATGGGAATCGGTGGAATTTGACTGATGGGAGTGACTTGGAGATGCCATTTGTAACCTGTACACAAATAATAACCATGTTAGACAATGCAGGTAAACAAATGAAATCATTCAAAGTAGAAAAATATAACATTTTGTTAGAAATTATAAAAATTTTTGATTTTCTGTTTAAGGCATCCGGATTCCAGACAATAATGAAATATTATTGACAGGATTCCAGAGTCAATCGTTCAGAGACCAATGTTAGAAAAACACAAATTTAAAACAATTTCTTAAAAAAAAGTCACATTCTTCATAGAACATTAAAAAACCCAACACTTAGTAAAAAATATAATAGAAACTCGAATGAGTCTATTTGCATCTCGATTAACTCTTGAAACAACTCGAATTAGCCTATACATCAACTCGAATGAAGCATAACAATTCTCGATTATGTCATGATGTTTCTCGAATGATTAATCAGTCCAACTCAAATGAAGTACACCAAGACTCGAATGAAGGAAGTGTGAATCTCGAATTCAACATGAAAATATATGGACCAACTCGATTAAAGTCTACGACAAACTCGATCAGGTCTAAGGTACAACTCGATCATCCTTTCAGAATGTGAACAACTCGCATGAAGCAGAAATATTCTCGATTACCACATGGAACCAACTCGAACGGAACATAAGGTTTCTTGGGCTATATTTCAATCGAGACATGTACTGAAGTTTTTTCTAAGTATGAACAACTCGATTAGTGAAACATGCAACTCGATCAACTCATATATTTAATTCGAATGACAAAGTTGGTCAAGTCGAATTAAACATCGATAATTCTCGATTTATTAATCAATCAACTAGATTGATACTTAAGATTATCTTGATTAAACCTTCAATCTAGAAAGCACTTATGAATTTATTTACAAGTCCTTATACACTGATTTATCAAAAATTGATTCCAAGGACTTTTTCAGTGATTTAAAACTTGTTTCCCATTCGAAAAACAATTTCAAACATCTTTGTTTTACTGAACTTTGATTAAAAACAACAATAAAGTTGTTAAAAATCCAAATTTCATAAAAATGATAAACATGAAACTTTTGAAACTAAAACTCAAATTTTTGTTTGTGTGGTTTGATTTGAACTATGAAATTTCAGGTTCATGTTCAGATTCATAAACTGAAACTCACCACACATTTAATTTCATTTTAATGAACAGAAAGTATGAATCACCATGAACACACAAATACGACTATACGAGCACAGTCACATATATATTCAAGCTAAAATGAACTATGTAAAAACATAAGAAACAATAGAATTTACTCACAATATGATGAAATAGTTTCTTGAACCAGTCAAAGATATGTGGGTTTTGAGATTTCTTAATGGTGAAGGAAACTTTTTAGGAAGATGATGAATAGTCGGTTCTCAGAAAAGGTAAATTTGAAATTTGAAATTCAAATTTATATATGAAATTACACGACCCATTTTGAATTTCATTTTAACATTTATCTGGCCCACTTTCATCAAGTATAAACCCATTTATTAACAAAACCCAATATCTTTTCAAAAAAATTTTCAACAAAACAAAACAAAAAAAAATTCTGATAAAACAAAAACAAACAAAAACTAAAAGATATTAAAACAGACTTAAACAAAAAACAAAAAAAAAATTTGAAATTACACACAAACAAAAACAAAAACAAATGAATAAAAAAAATTAAACAAACAACAAAAAAAATGAAAAATATTAAAATGCTCCACCTTTAATTTCAGAATGCTGCTCCCCCTCAAATGTATATCATATTTCTCAAATCAGCTCCTCCTACAAAACATCAGAAAATTTTTATCAGATTTTCTCAAACTCAGATAAATTCATTTTCTGCTCCCCCTACACATGACAATCCAGATCTTGTTAAATTCTAAAAAATTTGAACTTTTAAAATTCAAGAATTTAACATCAGATTAGTATCAATAAAAATATGTAAATTTAAAATCATAAATTGAAACTACTGAATTATTTAAATCTAACGATTCAACATACTCAATTTGTATACCAAAAAATTAAACCTCTTTTCATCTAACGCTTTGGTAAATAAATCAGCTAGTTGATATTCAGTAGGAACAAAGTGAAATTCTATATTTCCATTTTCAACGTGATCCTTTATAAAGTGGTACCGAATGTCGATGTGTTTTGTTTTTGAGTGTTGCACAGGATTTGATGCAATAGCAATTGCGCTCTGAGAATCAGAGTAGATAGGTATCTTCTGTGGTGTAAACCCGTAATCTGGCAGTTGGCTCTTCATCCGCAACACCTGAGAACAGCATGATGAAATAGCAATGTATTCTGCTTCAGCTGTAGACAATGACACGCAGTGTTGTTTCTTGGATGACCAACATACGGGTTTGTCACCAATGAATTGTACTGCACCAGACGTACTTTTTCTGTCCATCTTATCACCTGCGTAATCAGCATCAGAAAAAGGAGTTAAATTGAATGAAGATTCTTTGGGATACCACAAACATTATATCCGGTCTACTGGCTGTTAAATACATTAATGACCCAATTATACCTCGATAATGAGTCACATCTACAAGTTTCCCCGAAATGTCCTCATCGAGTTTTGACTTTGAATCCGGAGCCATGGGAGTTTTCATAGGAGTACTGTTATCATGTTAAATTTCTTTAACATGTCTTGTATATATTTTGATTGATTTATAAAAATACCATCATTCAATTGTTTAACTTGTAATCCTAAGCAAAAATTTATTTATCCCATCATGCTCATTTCGAATTTTTGGGACATTAAGAATGCGAATTTCTTACAAAATTCAGGATTTGTAGACCCAAATATTATGTCGTCCACATATATTTGTATTACTATAATATCCGGCCCCTGACGTTTTATAAACAGGGTTGTGTCAACTGCACCTTTGTTGAATCCACATTTCAACAAATATGTCTAAAGTGTATTATACCAAGCATGTGGTGCTTGTTTAAGGCCCTACAGTGACTTATCTAAAATATATTCATGATCAGGTTTCGAAGGATCAGTAAAGCCTTTAGGCTGATATGTATATACTTCATCAGTTAATTCCCCGTTTAAAAGCGCAGTTTTAACGTCCATTTGATAAACAGTGAAGTTTTTATGAGCGGCAAAAGCTAAAAACATTCTAATCGCTTCTATTCTTGCAACAGGTGCAAAAGTCTCATCATAGTCAATTCCTTCTTGTTGACTGTATCCTTTGGCAACGAGTCGAGCTTTATTGCGAATGATTACTCCATATTCGTCCTTCTTTTTCTTAAAGATCCACTTCGTGCCAATGATAGATTTGTCTTTAGGTCGCTCAACAAGTCTCCAGACCATCAACCATTCGAACTGATTCAGTTCTTGTTGCATTGCAACACTCCAATCAGCGTCCAGAAGTGCTTCTTTCACATTCTTCGGCTCTATTTTGCTGAGGAAATTGGAAAATAGGCACTCATTTATTGTGGCTCTTCTGGTTTGGACTGAATCAGATGGATCACCAATAATATTTTTTGTTGGGTGATTTCTAGTCCACTTGAAAGTATGTGGATACGGTTGAATATGGTATTGATTGGGATTTTGATCTAAATAAGGAAGTCGGGGGATAGCTTCAGATGTAGTTGGTAGGGTATTTGATATAGGAGTTTCTGAATTTTCAGATGTTAAGGGGGTTTCAAAAGATTCTGGAGGTTGAATAGGTTGTACACTGTCAGTTGGCACTTCTGTCGTTGAGGCTTCACTAGTTTCTTCTGATACTTGTTGATGAGAATGATCGGAGACTACGACGGGATCTTCAGTAATCCTGTCAGGCACCAAATTTAGAACATTAGTTTTGGGCTTTTAAAAGTAGTCTTCATTAAAATTCTCAAACAATTTATTTAATTCAGAATTTTCAGCATTCCTTTCAGGTGACTCCATTGAATTCTGCTTGTTAGGTTCGGGTCCTGAACTGGTATGTTCAGAAGCCATTACCACTCCTTCATCAAATTTGACGTTGACGCTCTCGTTGACTGTCTTGGTCCGTTTGTTGTAGACACGGAGAGCAACTGACTCCTTTGAATAACCTATGAAAATACCTTCATCTGCTTTTTGATTGAATTTTTCAAGGTTGTCTTTGTCATTTAGTATGAAGCATCTACATCCAAAGACATGGAAAAATTTAATATTAGGTATTCGTTTATTTATTAGTTCATAAGGAGTCTTTCCGAATCGTTTATTGATGATTGAACGATTCTGTGTGAAACAAGTTGTTGCAAATGCTTCAGCCCATAAGAATAATGGTAGATTTGAATACGCCAGCATCGTCTTTGCTGATTCCACTAGTATCCGATTTCTTCGTTCAACGACACCGTTCTGTTGTGGAGTTCTAGCAGCTAAAAACTGATGTGTGATTCCTACAGAATTCAAAAATGATTCAAGCGATTTGTTCTTGAATTCTGTGCTGTTATCTGATCGGATTGACTGAATTGTAAGTTGCAACTTCACCTGAATTTTCCGGATATGATGATTTCGATAGCATCTGACTTGGACCTCCAGAAGAAAACCCATGTGTCCTGTGAATAGTCGTCAACTATCACCAATATATATCTTTTCTTATTAATGTTTTGTACTCTCCTTGGTCCACGCAGATCCATATGTAGTAATTCCAGTGCTCTCGTTGAAGAGTGTTTGGATTTGGATTTGTGTGAAGCTCTAGTCATCTTTCCTTTTTCACATGCGACACACAACTACTCCTTTTGAAATTTGAGATTTTGTAGCCCTTTAACTAACCCACCTTTTGCTAGGTTGGTTAATTCATTGAAGTTCAGATGTGAAAGACGACGGTGTCAAAGCCATGCTGTTTTAGATGTAGCTTTTCACAGGAAGCAGACATCCTTTTTCAGATTAATGGAGGCTAAGTCAATGGAGTACAAATTGGTTTTCCTGTTTCCTGCCAGTATTTCTTTACCTTCCCAGATCGAATGCTGCACCGATTAGCTTTGAAGTTGACTTCCAATCCCTTATCACACAGCTGTCCAATGCTAAACAAGTTATGTCCATGACCATCAACGTAGAAAACCTTCTGAATGTTAATTTTATCGTATGCGAGACTCACATTGTGAAGACCTCCCTTTACGGGGCAGTCCTCAGAGTCTAGGTCCCAATTCATACAACACAATATCAATCATACTAAGATAGGGTAATTAAATTGCGGAAAAATAAAATTACATGTACATTACAGATTAGGATTTAAGTTTACATATTTCAAAATAAAGTTATAAAAGGGTAACATCTAATCTAGTCATAACATCATAAGTCACATCAAGTCTACCCAAAACCACCACATTTGCTGTCTTCCAATCAGTACCAGATGGTTTGTTGTGTAGTGGTCTAAGAAAGCTTCAAAACTTGGATCTTGAATGACCTAAGTACTAGGTCCTGCAGGTGATTTTCCTTTGCTTTTACCTGTAAAATTATAATGCAACAACTGTAAGCAATGCTTAGTGAGTTTATAGATTTTCAATATCAACATGCGTGTCAAGCGGAGTCATTAGTCTTAGCGTGATATGTCTTGGCTGCCGCTACAGCCCTCATGATTGAGATATAGAATCATAGAATTGGATTATGTTCAGGCCACACTCACGCTTAAATCGTGGGGATCAGCCACATACTGGGCTAGCTTCCAGTAAGTCAATATGGCGGAACATCGGAGGTCATTACCAAGTTCATAAGAACTGGTGAAATAGCCAGCTCTAGAACAATAGACCATCAAGGCTAGTCAAGCTGAATCAATATATATGTCAAATGTCTGATCAATAGTGAAAGCTTAAGTCATAGAAGTCATGATAGCAATAAATCGTAAGCAATGTCTGATGAAGTCTCAAATGCAATATGAAATGATAATCAAATAGCTATCATGATCCTCTGGGCAACACCCAACCTTGGTGTGCACAGGTCTCAATCCAGCTGATAAATGAATGTCAATAAATTTAACAGCAGCAATATATCTCAACCGGAATCTATGCATGTTCAATCTGAATATCTATAACTCACAGATCTGGTCTTTATCAAACAGATATAAAAATCTGCCACCTGAGATATCTCAGGATTTTATCTTTGTCAATCTGTTCTCCGTCAAATCAAGTCTTTGACCCGCTTTTAAATCTTTAAATCTTTGTAAGTATGTTCAGAATTTCACTGAACCTGTCCAGCATTTTATCATTTTGCAAGAACGTTAGTCTTAAACATTAATTGATCTGATTCTGATAACTTATAAACTTTTATGTCCATTTTCATGGGCATGTGTGACTTTTGTCATGTTTATATCATAATATCTGTTTTTAATATATAAACTAAAAGTTTATAGATTTTGTACTTTGTATCAATTTATAAGTGTGTTTTGATATTTATTTTATAAAAATGATCACTTTTATAAGTTCATATGCTTTTAAATTTTGATGCAATTCTATATATTTCAAAATACATGAATTTCTATTTATTTGACAATTATATATATATATATATATATATATATATATATATATATATATATATATATATATATATATATATATATATATATATATATATTGTTAGGCACAAAAAGGCCTCAGTCAAACCTGTTCTACATCTGAGGGGGAGATTTTATAATCAAACCTGTTGATACATTTGAAGGTTGAATTTAAGGCCTGTTATATGCCTTATTGAAACCTGAAAATGATTTGCAATATCAGTCTAAAGCTGTTCTATATGTTGCATGTGTTGCAACCAAGACAGTTTGTCCAAGCTGCTCAGTCTGCTGATCAGGCTGGACATAAACTGTCTACGCTGCTCAGTCTGCTGATCAGGCTGGACATAAACTGTCTACGCTGCTCTACACTGTTGAGCAGCTTGGGCATTTTTAAAGTGTTCTGTTCTTTGTGAACAGAACCTGTTCTTTGTGAACAGGCTAAACACTTTATGGAATTTGTTTCCAAGTCATCATGTATTGTTTTTGACTACAAGATCAGTTTACAAGTCGAAGACAAAGTGGAAAGCAGAACCGCTCAGCCTGCCCAAGCTGTTCTGTTACATGAAGACAAAAAGGATATTTTAAAAAGGGTGACAGACCTTTTTCTTATATCAAAATAGGCCTTTTACAAGGAAGAAAGACGCAAAGTTGACATTCCTAAAATGGTTAAAGGCAATGCAACAGTAGAAAGTAAAAAGACAAAAGTTCTGCACAAGAGAAGGCAAGTCTGCTTTTCAGAAAAGTGCAGAAAAGTTATATTGTCTTTTCAAACAAGACTTCTCCTTTTTCATTCCGTCCAATGAAGATGTTTCTCTTAGATCCTCTAAGTGAGTATAAAAGGAAGCTTCCAAGGTCAGAAAGAAGTGTGAAGAAAGCTAAGTGCTTAAACCAAGAGTGAACGTGCAAGTGTGATATTCATGCATGCAAATCTTCTGTAAACCAGCATCTGTGTGTCTAAGCTGATTTACCTAAGCTGTTCCTTAAGTCTTGTAAAACACAGTGAGTGCATCTTAGTGAGTGTATTCATTGTATACTAGTTCGAGTCTGTCTTAGACTAGTAAGCATACTGTTGTATCTGTCATCTCAGCTTGAACCATTCTGCATTCAAGCTTGTTTGTAATTAACAATTGTTGATAATACATACAAACATTGAGAAAAAGAGTGTGTAGTTTTTAAAGTGCTGTATTCACCCCCCCTCTACAGCTTATAACTATATACTTTGGGAACCTTTCGGGACCTACAACTGGTATCAGAGCAGTTTAGAGTGTGTGTCATTCTAGATCTCTCATTCTCCCAAGTTTCCATTGACAACAGTGCTGCAAATTCTTCTTACTATGACAATGGCTCTATGGGCAAACCTCCCAAATTTAATCATCAAAACTTCTCTGGTTGGAAGTGCAGAATGATGCTCTACTTAGAGAATCTGGATGTACAACTGCCAGAGATAGTGATGGAGGGTCCCTATGTGCCAACCTCTGTCACTACTATAACTCCAGCGGTTGAAGGAGCTGCTCCTGAAATCAGGACTTTTGAGAAAGCCAAAGCTCAATGGTCTGATGAAGACAAGAGACTGGTGGCTCTGGATGCAAAGGCCAGAAACAACCTGGTCATTTCTCTCCCTGATGATGTGTTCAAGCAGGTTGAGAAAATGAAGACTGCAAAGGAGATGTGGGATACTCTGTGTACCGTCTATGATGGACCCACAATCACACTGGACAACAGGATTAACAATCTTGTTAGACAGTATGAACTCTTCTGTGCCAAACCAAAGGAGTCTCTCACTGAAACCTACACCAGGTTCACTGCTCTGGTGAATGATCTCAAAGCTGTTGGGATCACCAAGGACAGTCTTACTTTGGTGAACAAGTTTCTGGACATTTTACCTGAAGAGTGGAACTATTTCTCAACCATCCTAAGGAACTCAGGTACTATCAGAAGTATGGATCTAGTCAATCTGTATGGATCCTTACTGAATGATGAACAATCAAGGCAACAAAAGAGGAATGCCTTGGAAATGTCCAGAAGAGGTACAGCCTTTGTGGCTAATGTGAGACAGTCTGTTAATCAGGTGAGTGATGTGTTCATTCAACCTGATCAACAGGATGATGAAAAGGAGGAGGTGTCAGACGAAGAAGATGTTGCAGATCTTGCTGAACAAGATGATGCGCAAATGATAGCCATGCTTGTCAAAAGGTTCAACAAGAAAAGGTTTGGAAGAAACATGCTGCAAGGAGGTTCAAGTGCTGGCAAAAAGAAGGCATTTGACAAATCCAAAGCTGAGTGCTTCAAGTGTGGCAAAACTGGCCATATAGCTGCTGACTGTGTGTCAAAAGCTGTTGGTCAGTCATCCAAACCTAACAAGACTAACAAGGATGATGGCTATAGGGTTAAGTACCTTATGGCCATGGCTAAGCTGAGGAAATTGGAAAACTCTGTGTCTTCCAATCGCCAAAAGGGACTCATGGCAGAGACATGTGACTGGGAGGAATTTGATTCATCATCTGATGAAGAAGATAATCAATGTCTGATGGCCAACACTGATGTCCCATCAATAAGCAGTTTCAAACAGGATATGGCTGAAGCTGAAGCCTTCAGCAGCTTAGAGAACTGGAATCCTACAATGATGTATAAGGTAAAAAATTTTGTGGCTTACAGTTCTGAAGAAAAAGTTAAAATGTTTGAATATATGCTTGTTGATCTCAAAGCTGCTGTTGAGAAGCATGATGCTTTATTATCTGAAATCTCTAAGCTTAAAGCTGATCTTAAAACTAAATCCAGTAAACTGGACAGTTTCCATAAGTTGGAAACTGAGCTTGATGAATTAAAACACGTCAACTCCATTTTACTGGAAGAAAAGAGAGAAACAGATATAAAGCATGCCAAGCTTCAAAAGATAGTTGACTCTTGGTGCCAATCTGCACAAAAAGTCAGCCATTGTATAAGTCAACAGATTCCTGCACAAATCCAAGCCTATCTTGGGGGGGATCTTGACACAGCAGCTTCCATTGTTGAGATAAGTAATTTAAAAGAAGATTTATCCACTCTTGGTGAGCTTCCAAATACATTCATTCAAAATGTGAATGGTAAGCTAATCTCAACAAACAGGTTTGTCAGGCCTCAAAATACTGACAGCTTATGTGAACCAAGCTCAAAAGCTGATTTTGGAGTTTGTTCTCCAAAACAGCCTGCTAAGTGCTCTGCTAGCTCACATAAGCAAAAGAAAGGAAAACATGCTCAAACTGAAGCTGTGGATGCTAAACCTGTTGACAAAACAGGTTCTGAGTCCAAAGCTGTTGGTAAAAAGCATGTTAATCCTTTTGATGCTAAACATTTTGAGAATAAGTTTTCAAAAAGTAAGCAGCCTGTTTTCAACAAGGGTAAGTCTCAGGTTGAAAACAAAACTGATGTGATTTCAAATAAGTTTTCAAATCAGAGTGGTAAATTGGTTTTAAATGAAAATAAGTTTTTCAAAACCAAACACAGTGAGTATGCTGATAGGCAGCATAAATCACAACTCAGTAGGGGCAAAGGCAAAGCCATTGCTCAAACTGAGACAACTGGGAATAAGTTTCCTAAACCTGTGGAAGCTCAAAAGCCAATCAAGCTTCCTGTCTTTCACATCTGTCCTCCCAAAAAGAGGAAAGAAGAGACAGTCAAAGCTGTGGCCATTGAACTTACCACACAAGCTGTTGATTCTACAAAGAATGCTAAACCTGCTGAAAGAATCAACAAAAACAGCTCAGAATGTGTTTCTGAAGGACCTTCTTCCAAAAGTACTAAAAAGAGAAAATGTTACAAGTGTGGGAAGAAGACACATCTTGCCAAGGACTGTCCTGAACCTGAGGACATGAGGCCTGTTGACTCTGCTGTTTCCCTCACAGCTGTTACAAGCAGTGGTGGAAATGTCATAGTCACTGAGGATGGTATTCAAGCTGATACCATTCAAATAGGGAATATTAGTGTGGACATTCCAAATCCATCAACAAATGTTAATGAAGTAGGAGAACTCATCTGTGTGATGAGTTCCCCTAAAAATAACTAATAATTCTCTTTTCACTCTGCAGGAAAAACAACCTTCCCAGGTTTGGTACTTGGACAGTGGCTGCTCAGGGCACATGACAGGTTGTAAAGAATTGCTGAGTGATCTCAGGCCTGAAAAATGGCCAAAAGTCACCTTTGGTGACAATGTGCAGGGATCCACTGAGGGATATGGAACTCTTAAAGCTGGTGCTGCAGTGTTCAAAAGGGTAGCCTATGTGGTTGGGCTAAAACATAACCTTGTTAGCATAAGCCAACTGTGTGATGCTGGCTACAAGGTTAACTTTGATGAGCACCTGCGTTACATATTGGATTCCCAAGGCAAAGTTGTGCTGTGTGCTCAACGAAAGAAAGGTGTATATGTTGTGGATATGCATTCTGCTGATCCCACAACTGAAACCTGTTTTCTCACAAGAACCAACGCTGATCTAAACTGGTTATGGCACAGAAGACTGTCACATCTGAACTTCAAGAACATCAACAAACTCTGTAAGAAAGAGTTGGTGACAGGTTTGCCTTCTATGACTTTTGCCAAAGATAGATTATGCACAACTTGTGAGAAAGGCAAGCAGAGAAAAACATCTTTTAAATCCAAACACAATTTCTCTATTGATACTCCACTCTTCTTGATCCATATGGACTTGTTTGGACCTGTTAATGTCCCAAGTCTAGGAGGAAGAAGATACACTCTTGTAATGGTTGATGAGTTCTCCAGGTACACATGGGTGATCTTTCTGAAGAGCAAAGGAGAGGCTGCGAGAGAAATTATTGGATTTGTTAAAAAGATGGAAATACTGAACTCTGCCCAAGTAAAACAGCTTAGAAGTGATCATGGTACTGAATTCAGAAACAGTACTCTTGAAGACTTCTGTGAAGAGAAAGGTATCAGTCAAAACTTTTCAGCAGTAAGAACTCCTCAACAAAATGGAGTTGCTGAAAGGAGAAACCGAACTCTCATTGAAGCTGCCAGAACCATGCTGTGTGCATCAGGTTTGCCTTCATCATTTTGGGCTGAAGCTGTTAACACTGCCTGCTTCACTCAAAACAGATCCTTAGTGATGAAAAGGTTCAACAAAACTCCCTATGAGCTGCTCAAAGGGAGAAAGCCAAATGTCAGTTACTTCCATGTGTTTGGATGTCCCTGTTTCATTCTGAATCAAAGGGACCAGCTGTCGAAATTTGAACCCAAAGCTGATGAAGGTGTGTTTGTTGGCTACTCTTCTATCTCCAAAGCCTACAGAGTATACAACAACAAAAGAAAGGTGATAGATGAATCTATCAATGTCACCTTTGAAGAGTCCAAGAATGCCTCCACCAAAGCTGTTCCTGAATCAGTTTCAGGAGAACTCAACTTTGATGATCTGATGCATTCAATCAATGAAGAGGACTCAAAAGCTTCCACTACACCCAGTGTGGAACCTGCTAATCATGATGGACATGATGATGATTATGTCAATACACCCTGTGTGAATAAATGTACTGACTTAATTACAACTGCATGTCCAGAACCTATCAATGCTGATTTTCCCAGTTCCTCTGCTGATATGTTCAACAGTGGTCAGACATGTTCAACAAGTGAACAGGCTCAAGACAACAGTGTGTCTGAAAATCTTGAGAGCTGTTCAACAGGACCTGCTGAAGATGCTAACAACTCTAGTAAATCATCATTGAAAAATGATCCTAAGTGGATCAGGTGATACCCCAATGATCAAATAATTGGTGACATCAATAAAGGGATACAAACTCGGTGGGACAGCTTAGGGAACTTTTGTATGTTCTCTAGCTTTGTTTCACTGATGGAGCCAAAGAAGGTGGATGAAGCACTAAAAGATGCCAATTGGATCACTGCCATGCAAGAAGAACTCAATCAGTTTGAAAGAAACAAAGTATGGAAGCTGGTCCCTGCTCCTAAAGGAAAAACTATAATTGGCACAAAATGGGTTTTCAGGAACAAGATGGACGAGCAAGGTCATGTCATTAGAAATAAGGCAAGGCTGGTTGCTCAGGGCTACAGACAGGAGGAAGGCATTGACTATGATGAAACATTTGCTCCTGTGGCCAGGCTAGAAGCAATTCGTTTGTATCTAGCCTACGCTGCTCATAAGAGCATAAAGGTATTTCAAATGGATGTGAAGAGTGCATTTTTGAATGGGAAGCTGCAAGAAGAAGTATATGTCAAGAAGCCTCCAGGTTTTGAAAATGAACAACACCCAGGTTTTGTCTATAAGTTGGACAAAGCTCTCTATGGTCTCAAACAAGCCACTAGAGCCTGGTATGACACTCTTACTGAATTCCTTATGAGCAATGGGTACTCCAGAGGTAAAGTGGATACCACACTGTTCATAAAGAAGGTGAAGTCTGATATTATGCTTGTTCAAATCTATGTGGATGACATAATATTTGGTTCTAATAATGAGCAGCTATGCAAGAATTTTTCATTACTCATGAAATCTAAGTATGAAATGAGTATGATGGGAGAACTAACTTTCTTTTTAGGATTACAGGTTAAACAAACCTCAACTGGAATTTTTATAAATCAAAGAAAGTACACTTTAGATCTTTTGAAAAAGTTTAAATTTGATCAAAGTTCTCCTATTAAAACCCCAATGGCAACCAATGTAAAATTGGGTGCTGATGCCAGTGGCAAAGCTGTTTCAGTAACAGCTTACAGAGGCATGATTGGGAGCTTGCTATACTTGACTGCTAGTAGACCTGATATTATGTTTGCCACCTGTTTATGTGCTAGGTTCCAAGCTGATCCAAAGGAATCACATCTAGCTGCTGTTAAAAGAATCTTCAGATACCTGAAGGGTACACCTGGTTTGGGTCTTTGGTACCCCAAAGACTCAAGCCTTAAACTAACAGGTTATTCAGATTCTGATTTTGCAGGCTGCAGGTTAGATAGGAAAAGCACAACAGGTGGATGTCAACTCCTTGGTGGAAAGTTGATCAGTTGGAGTAGCAAGAAGCAGAACTCAGTGTCCACTTCTACTGCTGAAGCTGAATACATTGCTGCTGGAAGCTGCTGTGGGCAGATTCTGAGGATGCAGCATCAGCTTGAAGACTATGGGCTTGTGTATAGGAAAACTCCTATTCTGTGTGATAACACAAGTGCCATAGCCATCTCCAACAATCCATTATTTCACTCAAGAACAAAGCATATTGAAGTCAGACATCACTTCATCAGGGATCACATCCAAAAAGGTAATGTGGAGGTAAGTTTTATTTCCACAAATGAACAGCTTGCAGACATTTTCACCAAACCTCTGGATGAAACAAGGTTTAATTACCTTGTTAGCAAGCTGGGCATGTTAAACAAGAGTGACTAAGTGTCTCTCAAAGGTCTAATAATCTGTATGTTTCACACTGCTCAAGTTTCTCTGAACAGCTTAGACAGAACAGGTTATACATGTTCTGTACTTAGTCATTTGTCTGAAAAACTTGAACAGCTTGAGCATACAACAGGCTGAACAAAAACAGTTTAACCTGTTTATTCGTCCAGCCTGCTCTGATGGTTCAGTCTTCAACCTGTTCACTTCTTCACACTGAAACATGTTCATCTATTGAACACAACCTGTTCTCACAAAGGAGAGCAGGCTGAAGGCACAGTTTGAAGGGAGAACAGCTTGAAGACTGAGAACCTTGTTGACCCTGATTATCACAGGTTTGACCATCAGCGTAGACCAGCAGTTTAATTACCTTTCTTCATAATTAAGTTTCTTAAATTATGTTTTATTTAACTTAATTACTGCGGATAATGTTTGTTACGTGTGTTAGTGATTAAAAAGGTCAAGTGGTCTGACAAATGTTTCTGACATGGACAACCGTTCCGTTTTTTCGTCAACTAACATTTCAAATCAAACCGCCCAAACCTTTTCTCTCTCATACACACGAACATTCAAATCCTATAAATACCAACATACTGTTTCATCTTCGTCTTCCTCATCATTTCCAGAAATCCTCAAGAACCCTAAAATCGACTAAGTGTCTTTTGCTTCCCCAAACCTTCAAAATTCCCAAATGGCTCACAGACCTAATCCCTTTCTACCAGTCTTCGTTGGTGAGGATGTCGTTAAACATCCATCTGTCACCACGATGCTGACCCTCAAGCCCACCAACTACATTGCAAACCTCACTATCCCCAAAAACTATGTGGGGAAGGGTTACGACCGAATGGTGGAATTTCTGCAAATTCATCCGTTGAACTATGCACTGACTGCATCTCCTGGTGTCCTGTACCAGGAGATGGTATACGAGTTCTGGTATACCTGCTCCTACAATCCAAACACTCAGGTTATCAAAGGTACTATTCTCAATGGGACTCAAACCATTGAGATTACAGTCGATCTTCTGAGGGAGGTTCTTCATCTTCCAGTTGCTGAGAACTATGATCTCCCTCAGCCTGAAAATGAGCAAATGGGCAATCTGCTACGCTTCTGTGGTATGGCAGAACCCAAGGTTGGAGCTACTCTGTACAGGAAGGAGCTGTCACCCACTTACAGCTTCTTATTTGCCTCTGTGGTAATGTCATTCAGCAGCAAGGTTGGTTCCTTTGACCAACTTAGTAGAGATGAAGTGCCTGTAGTCCTTCAGCTGGTGGATGGGACTACACTTGACATGGCCAAATGGATCTTCTTGAACATGAGAAACCTGGTGCAGCAAGACCCAAGACCAGCTGCTGTCCGATATCCCAGGTTCCTGAGTCTCATCGTCTGCCATGTCTGTGGTGAGCATCTGTATCATTCTCAACCTCTACTTAAAACTGCTGCCTTCCCTGTCATAGGGAATAGAATTTTTCATACTCCTGTACTGGCAAATGAGCCTCCTCTATCAACACCTATGAGGAGGCTGTTGGGTTTAGTGGAAGGACCCTCTGCTGTGAGGGTGGATCCAGTCACTGTTGCTCCCACTGGAAAATCCAAAGCCAGGTCCAAGCTTGTGAAAAGGACCATGGCAGCTGAAGCTGGGCCTGCTAAAAAGAAGGCCAAAACAGCTCAGGCTGAGTCTGCTCCCTTAGCCTCTGTGGCTGAGGAAGAGCAGATTCCTCACCCTGGCTCATCTGTTGAGCCTGAAGCCTTTGTGGCTGGTGCCTCTGTGGCACAAGAGACTATGGAACAGTCCAGCCCCACTGTTCCTGACCCAGTCTCACATCCAGTCCAAACAGATCCTCTCTCCTCTCCACAATCACCCACATCATCCATCCATTACCAAAGAAAATCAATAGCCAAAAAGAAACAAGCCCACAAAACCATCTCCTCTGTTCCCTCTCAACAGGGTTCAATTGTACAAGAAGCAACCCAAGCTGCCTCTCCTATTTTGGGAGAAGGTTCAGCTCATTTGGAGCCTGCTTCACTCCAACCTGAGTCACCCTTGAGTCAGCCTAGACCCTCTGGTTCCTCCCAACAGGAACCAGTTGTACAAATGGAGATACCCACATCAACTATTCCAGCCTCCCAACAGGCTGAGGATATTGAAAGACAGGAGCCCTCTCCGCTCCATACTGAGTCCACAGTGTCCCCCACTCATATCTCCTTACACTCTGAGTCTGCACGAGGTGCCCACGCTGCTGATATAGACCAATCAGCAGCTCAGCCTCAACCTTCTGTTCCCCATGATTCAGCTGTTCAACACCAAACAGCTGCTGAGGGACCAATATCCCAAGCTGATGAACCTCAGGGATCATACCATCCCTCTGGTGAGGCTGCTCCCGTTCATGCACATTCCACAGCAGGTGTCACCACTGCTGATGTTGAAAGGCATATCCCATCTCCCAATTGATGAGGTGCCTGTAGACCAGGCACTGCAGAGGGAACAACCACTGTCTTTAGGAGGGTGTTGCAACCATGCAGCCTCTGAAGGCCAAAAATAATCCCCTCTCCCGGGTGATGCAGCACGAGCGCTGCTGGAAGGACCTCTTGATCCCTCCAACCGGGGCCATCTTACTGTTGCCGCAGGCATGGAAGCTTCTGTCCCAAGTCCCTCTTCCTCTCCATCACATCCTCAAACACCAGCCTCATCGTTCATCATCGGCTCCATCTACCCAATCCAACAATCCACCCATACCAACCACCCTCTTCCCAAAGAAGCTGCCTTTGAAGGATCAGCTTTCTTTGCTGACCAACAAAGTTGGTGCTTTGGAAAACACCATCACGCCCTACCATCCATCAAATCTCAGACTCTGTGTCTGAGCAGCTCAAAGGCGTCTTTGATATGTTCAAAGATCCTTCCCAGTCCTTCCCATACTGACAACGCTTCACAGCGGATGGCCTCACTGCACAGCTGCAACTGTAGCCACTCTCTCTCTGCTATCCTCTCCTTACAACAAGGACTCCGGTGTCCGCTATGGCAGCCATTTCACAACAGCTGTCATCTCTCCTCACTTCTTGCCACACGACCCTTCCTAACACATTGGCCAGCCTGAACACTCTTATTGGCCTCATCAATAATGTGTCCTCAGACCTTGCTGATGTGGGGGCAAGATACTCTTTGAAGTTCATCTTGGCACAGCTTCAAAGCCTGTTTTCACGCTTCTGAGAGAGAAAAACATTGTTAAGCTGACCACTCTTGCTGATTCCCAAACCTCGTCTCTTCAGGCCTGTCTTTGCCCAGCTTGCAGAGGTTAAGGACACCTGGATTCTTAGTGACAAGCCTGGTTTGGCCCAAACCTGCTGCCCAAAACGGCTGGTAAGGCCGCTTACTTTGGTGTTTCAAGCAGACCAGGTGGTTGAAGGTGCTGTTCCATCTCCGTTCAAAGGGGGAGAGTCATCTGCCTCGAAGACTAAGTCTAAGGGAGAGAAAACCTCTTCTCCTATGAGAGAAAGCAGTACCTACAACACTCCCACTGGCCAGCAGGGGACATCTACAGGTACAGCCTAAGGTGGCCCTCTCAAGCTGCATGGCCTACTCAGGCGTCCTCTCCAAACCCTGCTCAGTCTAAGGGGGAGGAAGTCATTCCTGAGGCAGGCCTAGCAGTAAAGGAGGCACTTAATTCGAACTGAGAAGAAGAAGAAGAGGAAGAAATCCTGAGCTCGGTCACTACATGCAGCATCCTAAAGGAAAAAGAAAAAGCAGCCATTGATCAACACACAGAAAGCAGCTGATCTTAAGTTTCACAAAGCCAGGGCTAAAGAGATGGGTCTTCCTATGCACAAGTACTTTGAGTTTAGAGAAGAACAGCTTCAAGCTCTGGAGGAATTGAGAAGAGAAGAAGAATCTGCTAAAGCTGCTAAATCCTTTGCTCTCCAAGAAGCAAAGAAAATTAAAATGTCTACCTTGGAGGTGCAAAAGAAAATAATGGAAGCTGCTAAGGGATCAGCAGGAGAAAAGGAGGGAGAAAAAGCACAGGGTGCTCAGGTCTCTGTGACCAAGACTCAAGTACTCTCTGCCAGAGCCAAATTCCACTTTGACAACTTGGCTAGAAAGAAATTTCATGATGTTGCTACTAGAAGGCTTGCCAAGGAAGCGATTGTCAAAGCTGTTCCCATTTCAAGAAAAGGCACACAGTGGAAACTTCAGATCACCAGGATGGGTGCAACAGGCCCTGAAATGGAATCCTACGATCACAGTGATGTTGCACAGATGGGATACAGGGAATGGGTGGAACTGGCAGTTGCCCTGAGCCAGTCTAAGTCAGAAACGGCTAAGACTATCAGGGCATACATCAAGAAGCTGATGGAGAGAGTAAGTGAGTTGGGCCTGATTCCAAAAGAAGTAAAAGAGGGTGTCTCTGTGACATACCCCAAAATAAAGGCCAGAAGGACAAAGAAGGATACAGAGCTGGAAGAACTCCTTATTATGATTGAACAAGGAGATTATGCTGTGGAAATTAAAGGAGTTGACCACAGCCTGCCTGAAGGAGTTGAATTTGAAGATGGCAAAGTGATTGAAGAGCCTGAGTTAGGGGCATTTTTTGTAGATCCCTTATCTCAGAAGAAATGTTTTCAAAGAGCTTCAGACCTACACAAAGTTGGTCTTAAGCAGCTTGCAGCCTTCAGAATTGCCACCTCCTTCAGACAGTCCAGCTTATGGAGAGCAGCCATCTGGGATGAGCTGAAAGGTTTTTATGACAGAGGTGAGCTTCAAGATTCTAACTTTATGTTTCTCAGAGTTGAAATTGAAGAAATGGAAGAAACAAGGGAAGAACTTGAAAGAAGATTCAATGAAGGGATGCCACCTCCATTGTAATGAAGTCCATCTACCATCTGGGTAGGTGAAGAATGGAAGCTGTCCATCAGTTGGACAGGCTTGCCATTATCTGCTCCCAACTAAAACAGTCCAAACATCTTGTACATTAGTTGTACATCCTGTACATTAGTTGTACATTATTACATAAGTTGTAGTTTTTGCTTTTACATTAGTTGTAAAATACATTAGTACATTAGTTGTATTCTTGTAAGAACATGTGTTGTTCTAATGTAGTCAAGAATCAGTGTATATATAAACTGATCTTTTACTTTACTGTAATGTTGTAATTTTATTTCAGCAAATGTACTGTAAAAATATATAGTGATTTTTGATAAGACCAGCTTGGACTGGTTATTGCAAATAGGGGGAGATTGTTAGGCACAAAAAGGCCTCAGTCAAACCTGTTCTACATCTGAGGGGGAGATTTATAATCAAACCTGTTGATGCATTTGAAGGTTGAATTTAAGGCCTGTTATATGCATTATTGAAACCTGAAAAGGATTTGCAATATCAGTCTAAAGCTGTTCTATATGTTGCATGTGTTGCAACTAAGACAGTTTGTCCAAGCTGCTCTGTCTGCTGAACAGGCTGGACATAAACTGTCTACGCTGCTCTACACTGTTGAGCAGCTTGGGCAATTTTAAAGTGTTCTGTTCTTTGTGAACAGAACCTGTTCTTTGTGAACAGGCTAAGCACTTTATGGAATATGTTTCCAAGTCATCATGTATTGTTTTTGACTACAAGATCAGTTTACAAAGTCGAAGACAAAGTGGAAAACAGAACTGCTCAGCCTGCCCACGCTGTTCCGTAACATGAAGACAAAAGGTTATTTGAAAAAGGGTGACAGACCTTTTTCTTATATCAAAATAGGCCTTTACAAGGAAGAAAGACGCAAAGTTGACATTCCTAAATTAGTTAAAGGCAATGCAACAGTAGACAAAGTAAAAAGACAAAAGTTCTGCACATGTGAAGACAAGTCTGCTTTTCAGAAAAGTGCAGAAAAGGTTATGTTGTCTTTTCAACAAGACTTCTCCTTTTTCATTCCGTCCAATGAAGATGTTTCTCTTAGATCCTCTAAGTGAGTATAAAAGGAAGCTTCTAAGGTCAGAAAGAAGAGTGAAGAAAGCTAAGTGCTGAAACCCAAGAGTGAACGTGCAAGTGTGATTTTCATGCATGCAAACCTTCTGTGTAAACCAGCATCTGTGTGTATAAGCTGTTCTACATAAGCCGTTCCTTTAAGTCTTGTAAAACACAGTGAGTGCTTCTTAGTGAGTGTATTCATTGTATACTAGTTTGAGTCTGTCTTAGACTAGTAAGCATACTGTTGTATTTGTCATCTCAGCTTGAACTATTCCGCATTCAAGCTTGTTTGTAATTAACAAATTGTTGATAATACATACAAACATTGAGAAAAGAGTGTCTAGTTTTTAAATTGCTGTATTCACCCCCCCTCTACAGCTTATAACTATATACTTTGGGAACCTCTCGGGACCTACAATAATTTTCTTCGCTCTATCAAACAAATGAAATCTATCCTCTGGCGCAATAATCGGAATCAACTCTTCGTGTAACGACTCCACCTCACCTACCTTGGTCTCCAATTGCACTGCTGTATCCGCCAAATCCTTTACATAAGCAGTCTCTCGAGAAGCAAAATCCTCCAAGATGATCGAGTGTTTAGAAGTTGAGAATAAGAGATTGAGGCAAAATGTTCTAATACTGCATCTTAAAGCTCACCGAACAAAACAGGAATTACGATCGACCACATTTTCTTCGCAATGATTTCAGCTGTTGATGGATATTTCAGGCAAGTTGAATATAATCAAGAACTTGAAAAGATCATTCACTTTCAAATCTTCCAGCGAATAGGAATATTAACGACAGGAAAAACAAATGTTATACAGAATCGAATTCCAAAGAAATGATTTTGATAGAAATCGACAATTTACTTAGGCTTCCTTGGTGTGATTTCGTTAGTCATGATAGTAGATTGTGTTATTGAAGTCAGGTCTCGAGTTACCAGGGTTCCAAAACCGTTTCCATGACCATTCATCTTCTATTTTATCGTCATCACCTTCTTCTATTAGTTCACTGTGCAATTCGGTCAAGAGGCTTCGACAAAACAATAATCTTTGATTCTGTTTAATTATATGTATAGACTTAGGTTTGAATCTTCATTGGTAAATTTCTGAATTCAAAATTACTTTATTCTTTTGGCGGAAACTTTTCATTTTATATGCAGTTAAGTGGAATAGGAATTCCATATTAGATATCTCACTAGTCTCGCGTCGACATAGTGAGAATCCATCACTTCATTTATTTTGACATATACGGGCATTTCATTTGCCACTCATGACCAATCGCTTAACTTTACAATATTCAGTTTATTCCCTTTCAACTCTCGCTTTGTGCCTCTGATTTCTTTGTTTCTTATTTAAGTTGTCAGTGGTGCTTAATCACTTGATTCAAATACTCTTCTTAATAGTTTTACTTAATTAGCAACTTCTACCTCCGTCTCATTATAAGACACGCTGTAATCATTTAGATTACAAGGATTTACGAAGTAACTTGTGCTTAGGATTATATTTTGATTTCTCTCGGGTTTTGAAACATACATGATTCAGATTACAATACCTATATTGTTTATAGGTATAATTTCTGATTGGAAATGTATTTGTATAGTAACTTTAACGGATACAACCCATAGGTCATCCGCATTATTCACTATCGATGACAGGGTTGTACAGTTAACTCAATACTTATTTTGGAATTGAAATTCAGATGGTAACGGATTTAAATAATTTTATCATATAAGAAACTTATTATTATTAGTTACCGTTGGGGTCTTTTGTCGTTTCTGGTGTCTCCTCAGCATCCTCAGCAGTTATATGGAAATCTCGCGCCTTAGCTGTAGGTATCATTGTAGTACTCTGTTGGATTGCTCTGCCAACTGGTTGTTCCGGATTAGTAAGCATGTGTGCATTTGGGCAATGCTTGGCATAATGTCCACGCTCACCACAGTTGTAGCATACGTCGTTTCTTTCTGGGCACTCATCGCTTCCATGTCCAATCCGTTTACAAGTGTAACAGGTCACATCTATAGGGTTGCAGCGTCCACTATGAAATTTACTACAACGTTTACACGGTCGTGCTCCTGACTGTATGGTATAGACTCTAGTCTTCTGAGGTGTAGAGGATGCTTGTGACTGCTGCTGACTGGACTTTGATGAACCGAAGAATCTACTGGATTTCTGTTTCTTAGGTGGAGATGGACAAGTAGGACTTATAGCCATCATAACGGGTTCACAACCAGAATCTGTGAATTCTCGCTCCACCATCCTCGCTGCTTCCACTATGCTGAGATACGTTTTGAATTTTATGCTACTCATTTGTCTTCTATATGTTGGAATCAGACCCAGTCTGAATCGGTTTATCTTACGCTCTTCTGTTACTACTTGATATGACGAATAGCCGCAATGTCTCGAGAACTCATGCTCGTATTCATCAACAGTCTTAGTTCCTTGTTTTAATTGCATCAACTGCATCTCAAGTTCATCTTGTTTGTCGATTGGACAGTATTTGGCGTTACACATCTCCAAGAACTGCTCCCAGTCCAGAGTCATAATTGCTTCCTCACCATAGATGCTCCTTTGTGTTTTCCACCAGGCTCTAGCAGCTCCAACGAACAGTGCTGTAGCAAATTTAACTCTATTGCTGTCCAGACATTCTGAGATACTGAAGATCTCTTCAGTATGACTTATCCAATCTAATGCTTGTATTGGATTTACTGTGCCTTCAAACGTCATGGCACCACTCGTTTTGAAGTCTTTGAATCTACAGCCTTTTGGCTGCACAACTCGTTGATTGACATGCTCATTATCGGATTCCGATTCGCTTGACTGTTCATTTTGCTTCTTTTTATGTTTATTTCTCTTTTCAGTTTTCTTTATTGATTCAATTTGCTCTAGCATAAACTTGTTTTGTTGCTCATTATTCTGGGTAATTAGTTGTTGCATCATTTCCAGGAATTGCTCTGGGGTCATGCCACCTGATGGTCCACCTTCTCCTGACATAGCTCTGAAATATAAATCACTCAAGTATTTAGCTCATTAGTCTAGCACATTGTACCCTTTCATGCCCCGTCCCACTAGTCTCTGAACCTATCTTAGTTCAAGCCATCCTGTCATGATTGATACTATAGCATTGCACAAGTTTGAGATCATGTATTACACGTAATACAATGATTCACTCAAACTATTGCTCTGATACCATCCTGTGAGACCCAACATTTCTCAAATGTCTTAAGTCTAGGCCCAGCAGCAACGCAATATCAATCATGAAACTAAGATAAAAATTAACAGTGCGGAATACAGTTAATTACAAACAGAGACAAAAGACTAAGTATAAAGTACAGAATTCTAGACTATTTTCATCAAAGCACAAATGTAAACTAGCCCAAACCCCAAAGCTCTATCTTTAATCAAGTACCAAGGTACTGGAACAAGTTCTAATGCACTTCAAGCTTTTTCAAAGTCCTGACCTATGAACTAGGTCCAGCCAATCCTTTGCCTTTACCTGAAAAATAATGCAACAACGGGGTAAGCTTAATTGTTTAGTGAGAATGTAGAATTTCACATTTAACATGCAATTATAAACGCGGAAGCACATACACTGCACTCGGCTCATGCACGGCTCAGCTCTATATGCACTGCACTAGGCTCATGCAAGCTCAATCTCGAAGGGTCATTGGCCAGTTAATGCTCTTTTGATGCGCGACTTTGCTCAGCTCCCAGTTATAAAACTGTTGTTGCTCTTGAGACTTTTAGACAAATTCATAAGGAATGCTCGGATGATGATAAATCCATACACACGCATCATTAGTGGGGATCAGCCACGTACTGGGCTAGCTACCAGTAAAAGCTCTATATGGATATCATCGGAATGCTCAGCTCTAGCTAACCTCTGTGCTTTCATCACGTAAATCAGCACATCATAAGCCTAACATTAACCCAACACTGAGCAATAGTGATGGAGTTAAGCTTAACAATCAAATGACTCATCAATGAAATAGATTCTGGTAGAATAAATGCTCAGCTCTACAAATCATAGTAAATATACTATGATAATATAAATCAATAATCCTCAAGATCAGAATGCCAATAGAATCAGGATCATGCAATAAAAGTCTCAATTCACATAATTTGCAGTTAATGTAAAATCTACAACTCACAGTTACTGGTTATTGCACTTTCTGGCTCTGGCTCTGTTGCTCACAATCTGTAGTGGATTAGAACCACTATCTGACTTATGTCAGACTTTCAGATGCTCGCCATTTTGCTTGTTGCTCAATCTGTTATTCATATCATTTGAATAGTGTATTCAATATTCATTCTATTAATAATGCTCAAGGTTCATTCGTTGATCTTTTAATCTCACAATCTCACATCTTGATTATACGATCATTGATCTTTATTAAAATCTTTCTTAACTTTCATTTTATTCAATCACTTATCATGTGATATTAAATTCTGTTAAATCATTATTCAACTCAAAACTTGTATTAACTTAATCATGATACTCATTTCATAATTAAGAATATCATATGTTTATTAATCTTGTAAATTTATGTGTTGTATAGGTGTTTTATTAAATATATTCAAGTTTAAGGAAGGATTTCGAATTTATATATATATATATATATATACATATATATATATATATATATATATATATATATATATATATATATATATATATATATATATATATATATATATATATATATATATATATATATATATATATGTATTCGAATAGGCGTCCACAAACTCGAGCCTTCATTCGACTTTATGCTCAACTTTGAAAACTAAACATTAAATTCGAATAGGGATAAATTCGAAACACTCCATTCAAATATATCCATACTAAATTCAAATCATATATGAACAATTTCGAATGCACCTTCGACTTTATGACTAAACTCGAATCATGTGGACTATTTCAAAGTATCAAATTCGAATGAAGGTTAAATTCGAATCTATGTCTCGAATATATATATAAACTCGAACAATGTCACTAAATTCGAACCTATAGTCAAACTTGGGATCAAATTCGAAAACCCAATCGAGTTTAGTGACTAAATTCGAAACTAATTCGAATTTCATGGATAAAATCGAATTTCTTGGTTCACTTTTAGCTATTTTCGAGTTTGTTCTTGATATTTCGAATTTGTTCATCGTTTACATCTTTAAAACATGCGTTTTAGGTCTAAAATCACAAAATATGTTAGATATTAAGCCTAGATTCTATTATATTATGCATTATCTAACAATTTCTAGCTAAAACTAGTTTTAATCTCATGTAAATTACTAAATTCGGATTTATATTTTAAAAACCGAAAGCATAGAAGCTTAATACGCAAATTCTTACCTCAAATTCGTGTGTAATCCTACATGCAGCGACATATCCTTGTAGTATTCTTCAAGATCTTCCCGATAACGTATAAATCTTGATAATCCGACGGTTGGTTTGGAAGAAATCTTAAAGAGAGAGTAGAGAGAGAAAATCTAGAGAGAAAGGAAGTTAGAGAGAGTAAAAATCTGATTTTTATGACATAAATTCCGTTTATATACCTCAACTAGTTATGTTTGCTACTTAACCCACTATTACTTTTGTATCTTATATCTCTCTTATTTAATTACCTTTAATAATTATTAAATCATAACTTTAAATATTTATATAATTTAATTAAATATAGAAAACTTAATTAAATTATAATTCAAAATAATGTAATAATATTACGTTATTGGTTTGATGATCAGATATTTAGTTGGGCTAAAAGTTGGGTTGTTACAAGTAAGTTCACCCATCACACTCATTTCATATTTTGATTTCATGAGTAGTGAAAAATTCTTGCATAACTGCTCATTAGTAGAACCAAATATTATGTCATCCACATAAATTTGAACAAGCATAATATCAGACTTCACCTTCTTTATGAACAATGTGGTATCCACTTTACCTCTGGAATAACCATTGCTCATAAGGAAATCAGTTAGAGTGTCATACCAGGCTCTAGGGGCTTGTTTTAGACCATAGAGGGCTTTGTGCATCTTATAGACAAAACTTGGGTGATGTTTTAGACCAGCTTCCATACTTTGTTTCTCTCAAACTGATTGAGCTCTTCTTGCTAGCAGTGATTCAGTTGGCATCTTTTGGTGCTTCATCCACTTTCCTAGGCTCCATCAGAGCACACAAAGCTAAAAAACATACAAAAGTTTCCTAAGCTGTCCCATCTTGTTTGCACCCCTTTGTTGATGTCACCAATTATTTGATCATTGGGGTGACACCTGATCCACTTAGGATCATGCCTCAATGATGATTATCCTGTGTCATTTGCATCTTCAACATCCTGTTGAACAGCTTTAAGGATTTTCAGACACACTGTTATCTTCAGCCTGTTCAATTGTTGAACATACTCTCCATTGTTGAACATATCAGCAGAGGATCCATGAAAATCAGCATTGATTGGTTCAGGACATGGTGTAGTAATTATATCTGTACACTTATTCACACAGGGTGTATCAACATAGTCATCATCATGTCCATTGTGGTTAACAGGTTCCACTTTGGGTGTAGTGGAAGCTTTTGAGTCCTTTTCTTCATTAATGGAATGCATGAGATCATCAAAGCTGAACTCTCCTGAAACTGATTCAGGGTCAGCTTTGGTGGAATTATCCTTAGACTCCTCAAAGGTGACATTGATAGATTCATCTATCACAGATTCATATATCACCTTTCTTTTGTAGTTGTATACTCTGTAGGCTTTGGAGATAGCAGAATATCCAACAAATACACCTTCTTCAGCTTTGGGTTCAAATTTTGCCAGTTGGTCCCTCTTATTCCGAATGAAGCAGGGACATCCAAACACATGGAAATAGCTAATATTTGGCCTTCTCCCTTTGATTAACTCATAGGGAGTCTTGTTAAAGCTGTTCACCACCAAGGATCTGTTTTGGGTGAAGCAGGCAGTGTTAACAGCTTCAGCCCAGAATGATGAAGGTAAACCTGATGCACACAGCATGGTTCTAGCAGCTTCAATGAGAGTTCTGTTTCTCCTTTCAGAAACTCCATTTTGTTGTGGAGTTCTTACAGCTGAAAAGTTTTGTGAAATCCCTCTTTCTTCACAGAAGTCCTCAAGAGTACTGTTTCAGAATTCAGTACCATGATCACTTCTAAGCTGCTTAACTTGAGCAGAGTTCAGCATCTCCATCTTTCTAATAACTCATCAACCATTACTAGAGTGTATCTTCTACCTCCTAGACTTAGGGCACTGCCTGGTCCAAACAAGTCCATGTGGATTAAGAAGAGAGGAGTATCAATAGGGAAATTGTGCTTAGATTTAAAACGTGTTTTTCTCTGTTTGCCTTTCTCACAGGCTATGCAGAGTTTATCCTTGACAAATGTTATAGAAGGCAAACCTGTTACCAACTCTTTCTTACAGAGTTTGTTGATATTCTTGAAGTTCATGTGTGATAGTCTTTTGTGCCATAACCAGTTCAGGTCTGCATTGCTTCTGGAGATAAAGCAGGTTTCAGTTGTGGGATCAGCAGATTTCATGTCCGAAACATATACACCTTTCTTCCTTTGTGCACACAGCACAACTTTTCCTTGGGGATCCAATATGTAACCCAAGTGCTCATCAAAGTTAACCTTGTAGCCAGCATCACACAGTTGACTTATGCTTACAATATTATGTTTTAGCCCAGACACATAGGCTGCTCTTTTGAATACAGCAGCACCAGCTTGAAGACTTCCATATCCTTCTGTGGATCTCTGGACATTGTCACCAAAGGTGACTTTTGGCCCTTTTTCATGCCTGAGATCACTCAGCAGATCCTTACAACATGTCATGTGGCCTGAGCAGCCACTGTCCAAGTACCAAACCTGGGATGGTTGTTTGTCCTGCAGAGTGTGATGTGAAAATATTAGTTATTTTTAGGGGAACTCATCATAGGGATGAGTTCTCCTACTTCATCAACATTTGTTGATGGACCAGTAATATCCACACTAATATTCCTTATTTGGATTGTATCAACTTTGATAATATCCTCATTGACCATATTACTTCCAACACTGCTAGTTTTTGGAATGTTGGAACTAGCAGAGTCAACATGCCTCATGTCCTCAGTTTCAAGACAGTCTTTGGCCATATGTGTCTTCTTCCTACATTTATGACATTTTCTCTTTTTGTTCTTTTTGGAAGAAGTACTTCCGGACACGTATTCTGAATCATTTTTGTTGATCTTTTCAGCAGCTTTAGCAAACTTATTACCATTTTTAGATGAGTCAACACTTTGGGTGGAAGGCACAATGGTAACAGCTTTACATGTATCCTCTTTCCTCTTTTTAGGAGGACAGATATCAAATACAGGAAGTTTGATTGGCCTTTGACCTTCCACAGGTTTGGAAAACTTATTCTCAAATTTCACAGATTGAGCAATGGCTTTGCCTTTGCCCTTACTGAGATGTGATGGATGTTGCCTATCAACATAATCATTGCTTTTGGTTTTGAAAGACTTATTTTCATTTATAACCAATTTTCCACTATGATTTAAAAACTTATTTGAAATCACAGCAGATTTACTTTCAACATGAGACTTACCCCTGTTGAAAGTAGACTGCTTACCTTTTGAAAACTTTTTCTCAAAATGATCAGCATCAAAGGGATTAATAGGTCTCTTACCATCAGCTTTAGACCCAGAGCCTGTCTTGTTAACAGGTTAGGTGTCCAAAGCTGCAGCTTGAGCTTGTTTTCCCTTTTATTGCTTGTGTGAACTAGCTGAGCACTTAGCATACTAATTTGATGGAGAACACATTCCATCATCAGTTTTTGGAGATTTTTCACACAAGCTGTCAGTGTTTTGAGGCCTGACAAACCTATTTGTTGAGACAAGCTTACCATTTACTTTCTAAAAGAAGGTACTTGAAAGCTCACCAAGAGTGGATAAGTCTTTTTCCAGATTATTTATCTCAACAATTGAAGCTGCTTAATCAAGATCCCCTCCAAGATAGGCTTGGATTTGAGCAGGGATCTGCTGACTGATACAATGACTGACTTTTTGTGAAGATTGGCACCAAGAGCCAACAATCTTTTGAAGCTTGGCATGTTGTGTGTCTGTCTCTCTCTTTTCTTCTAATAAAATGGAATTGATGTGTTTTAATTCATCAAGTTCAATTTCCAACTTATGGAAGTTGTCCAGTTTACTAGTTTTTATGTCAAGATCAGTTTTTAGCTTGGAGATTTCAGACAACAGAACATTATGCTTCTCAATAGCAGCTTTTAGATCAACAAGCAGATATTCAAACATTTTAATTTTTTCATCAGAACTGTAAGCCATAAAATTTTGTACCTTATACATCATTGTTGGGTTCCAGTTCTCCAAATTGCTGAGGGCTTCAGCTTCAGCCAGGTCTTGTTTGAGGTTGCTTGTTGATGGGACATCAGTGTTGACCATCAGACAGTTGTTATTTTTTTATCTGAAGATGAGTCAGATTCCTCCTAATCACATGTCTCAGCCATGAGTCCTTTTTGCTTGTTGGAAGCCACTGAGTCTTCCAACTTCCTCAGCTTAGCCATGGCCATTAGGTACTTAACCTTGTAGCCATCATCCCTGTTTGTCTTATATGGTTTGGATGATGGGCCAACAACTTTAGACACCCAATCAGCAGCTATATGGCCAGTTTTGCCACATTTAAAGCACTCAGCCTTAGTTTTATCAAATGCCTTCTTATTTATGGCACCTGACTTCTTCTGCAGCATTCTTCCACCAAACTCTTCTTGTTGAATTTCTTGACAAGCATTGCAATCATTTGCTCATCATCTAGTTCAGCAAGATCTTCACAGTCTTCCTCTTCAGACATTTCTTCCCTTTCATCATCAGCTTGTTGATCAGGTTGTGTGAACACATCACATATCTGACCAGCAGGTTGTCTCATGCTAGCCACTAATGGAAGCACCTCATTTGGACATTTCCAAGGCATTTCTTTTATGTTGCCTTGATTGCTCATCATTTAGTAAAGATAAATACAGATTTACAAGATCCATACCTTTGATGGTGCCTAAATTTCTTAAGGTAGTAGAAAAATAATTCCATTCTTCATACATAATGTCCAAGAACTTGTTCACCAGAGTCAAGTTGTCCTTGGTGATCCCAACAGCTTTAAGATCATTGATTAGAGCAATGAATCTGGTATAGGTTTCAGTGAGAGACTCCTTTGGCTTTGCAAAGAAGAGTTCATACTGTCTAACAAGATTGTTAATCCTGTTATCCAGTGTTATAGTGGGACCATCATAAACGGTACACAAAGTATCCCACATCTCCTTCGCAGTCTTCATTTTCTCAACCTGATTGAACACATCATCAGGAAGAGAAGTAACTAGGTTGTTCATGGCCTTTGCATCAAGAGCAACTAGCCTTTTGTCTTCGTCAAACCATTGAGCCTTTTCCTTTTCAAAGGTACTGATCTCAGGAACAGCTCCTTCAGCAGCAGGAGTGATAGTAGTAACAGAAGTTGGCACATAGGGACCTTCCATTACTATCTCTGGCAGTTGTACATCTAGATTCTCTAAATAGAGCATCATTCTGCACTTACAACCAAAGAAGTTCTGATGATTGAACTTGGGGGGTTTGGCCATTGAGCCATTGTCATAGTAAGAGGAGGAGCTGGAAGCAGATGTTTAACTAGTCTAGGACACACTCACACTAGATACAATGAATACACTCACTAAGATGAACTCACTGTTTTACAAGACACAGATGGACAGCTTGAATAGGAACAGCTTGGACACACGTTACTATTTTATTGAAGCAAGTTTGCATGCATGAAAAACACACTTCAATGCACGATCTGAATTTATCACTCTTGGTTTTCTCACATTCCTTTTATACTCTCACTGAGAATCTCAGTGAAGCTTCCTCATTGGACAAGGAGATAGTGGGATGTCTTTCCAAAAAGACAAAACAACTTTTCTGCACATTTTGATAAAGCAGACTTGTCTTCATGTGGTAGAATCTTTGTCTTTTCGTTTTTGTCTCTGTTGCATTAGGCTTTAACCAAAAGAGGAATGTCAACTTTGAATATTTCTTCTTTTGTTAAGGCCATTTTGATATAAGAAATGGTCTGTCACCCATTTCAAATATCCACTTTGTCTTCATGTAACAGAACAGCGTAGGCAGCTTTTGCATATTCTGTTTTCCACTTTGTCTTCGACTTTGTAAACTGATCTTGTAGTTTATAACAATACATGAGGACTTTGAAACATATTCCATAAAGTGTTTAGCCTGTTCACAAAGAACAGGTTTTGTTCACAAAGAACAGAACACTTAGAATTTTTCCAAGCTGCTCAGCAGAGTAGAGCAGCGTAGACAGTTTGTGTCCAGCCTGTTTAACAGAATAAACAGCTTGGGCAATCTGCCTTAGTTGCAACGAATGCAACAGGGTAAATAGCTTTGACTTATATTGCAAATCACTTTTCAGGTTTCAATAAGGCATTAACAGGCCTTAAATTATACCTTTAAGTGCATCAAACAGGTTTGATTAAAAATCTTCCCCTAAGAAGTAGAGCAGGTTTGACTGAGACCTTTTTTTTGCCTAACACTTATACTTATTAAAAGCCTCTCGAAAATTTTTGATTGATTCCGTAGGCGGAATCCTTTTCAAGGGGGGAGAACTTGTAACATCCTCAAATTTTATATCATATTTAAACTACTAATCATACTCTTAACCAATAATCTAAGTGATTTATTTATGATAATCGAAACATAAGAATTTATATTCTTAATCATTAAAAGGGGATACATGAACTTTATTTTACTAAACTATAAACAAATGAATTTCAATTTAAATATCTTAATTATGATTATTAGAAGATTATTAGCTATATGCTTTGCTTACTTGTACCTTTTGCTTAAACCTTGTTACTTGAAGAAATTTATACATAAGTACAAGAAATTTAAGCCTTGTGTACAAGAGTCTAAAGCTTGCTAATAAAATGCAAAATGAATTCTACCTTTGTAATTGATTATGATTAAAGTAAAGGTTTTCGTCACATGCTTAACTTACTTGCACTATGTGCTTTAAGCTCTTGTAAAATGGAATTCATGCAATTAGGTACAATATACTAAAGCTTATGTACAAGTGGGTTATGCTATAGAAGGGCTGAAAATGCATAGAATATGAAGGTTAATATTGAAATTGAGAGTTTGCAAGAATAAAGGGAGGTGAGGTGTAAGGTTTTGGCCAACTGAGGGTTTTAAACACCCCCCCCCCCCCCCATTGTGACCTCCTTCCCGATTCTATTCTTTGCAAATTCCCTGCATAACTCACGCTCATAGGAACTATTTAGGGCTGAGAAATCTTTGCCAACCAGTTGCTAAGAGGTTAAAGTTGTAGAGCAAGCCAAGTTCATGAAACTTAAGGTATGGATATTCTTCTACCTGTGTCATGCTCTTCCTCTTCTTCCCTTTTTCTCAACTTAGTTTCAACTATAACAAATGATGGTCAACCATGATATGGTGAGCCCAAGATGGGTAATCATAGCTTAGTGTGCTCCTGACCTTGAAAATGCAATAAAACACACAAAAACTATGGAATTTGATATGGAAGTTTGGAGGTTGATTGGGTGAACCCAAAGAATTTATATATGTAAAATTTGATAATTGAATGATTTTAGATGTTAAACAATGTTTATATATGTTTACATACACCTAATATATCATATAAGGAGGCCTTGAGATGTTTTTGAAGATTAAAAATGGGTTTGGAACGAAGTTATCACAAGCAGAGTACCAAAATTCGTTCCAGCATGTTTCGACTCGTCGAGTCACTCTCAGATATGACCATTTTCTCAAAAGATGGAAGTTGTAGCCCTATGTGTCCTCTTCGTCTGGGCTCTTGAATTACGTAAATCCGAGTTCGTATGAAAATGTTATGGCCAAAATACTAAACAATTTTATTCGTTTCATTTTGATTTCTTTGTCTACGAACGCCGAATGATAAATCATGTTTGTGTCAAATAACTTCAATACATTATATGTTAATTTTACATTGATATAACACCAAAGATCATCTAAAAGTTTATAAAACTCAATAAGAGGCGTATCGGTGTCGGTAAATTCGGAAATTTAAACCGAAAACACTTAAATGCTCCAAATAATTTCCAAACATTATGTTATACTACTATAAGCTTATGAACACTTTAAATATCATTATTTTATAGGTTTGGAGCTAGAAAGAATGCTGGTTATCGGTTCACGGCGTTAAGTGACTTATTGGCCGTTTTGAGCCTTAAAGGCTATTATAGCCTACTGTACTGTGAGTTCTAGCATTGATGTGTGTGTTGCATACATAATTACATGTTTATTTTATTTATGACATTGTGCAAATCTAATTGGCATCATCCTCTTATATGATGCATTGCCCTGATTTTATTATACTGCCCTATTGGCGGTCCATTAATTGATCATGGTCTATGGCCAGAATACCTTACTTGATACCGTTCATCATATATATTCACTTTCATGCTATACTTGGAGACCGTTCAATTCATGCTTTACATGATCACATTTGATTACCCTATTGTGAGCTATGCTCATTATTATTGGTCTCACTGGACGTCGAGATTATTATTATATACAACGCCTTACTTTTTGTTTGTGCGTATAAACTCCTACACCACATGAGCTCGTGGGTAGGTGGCCGGACATGGAAGCCGGCTAAATTTGCACAGCTGGACATGGATTCACAGCTGTTGGCAACGGCGGGTCAGCAAGTCACGTACAGCAACCTATGCAAATTAATGGGCTATGCCCACACCATTTTTATTAAAAGATATTGCACTTGTCATTTCATAATCATTTTAACATTTATACATGTTGTATGTTTTGCACTCCATGTCAATCTAGTAACTCACTTAGCAAATTTTATTGGCTAACCCCTCACATTACATGTATTACAGGACAAGTTAGTAAAGGCAAGGAGTTTGCCAGGTTTAATCCCAAGACTTAGTTGGGCAGCTTTGAAGTACCTTATGGTATCGCTGCAGTTTATGGTATGAATTTTGGGGTAGATTACTTACCAAGCTATTAAATGTGCACTTGGATGCACTTGATGTCTATTGGTTGATGGTAGTGTTAGTAATTACTTAAAAGTATTTTATAAATTCATCTTATGTATCAATGTAATGGTTTATAACCAAACTGGGATATTGACTCCGTGCGAATGGGTCATGCTAGATTTTCTTTAAAAATCGTGTTAATTATGATTAATCCACTGTAACCCCATTGGTGATAATATTACATTGGTATGGGTGTTTCAATATTACACGAGCTCGAGGACATAGCACTTGAATCTCGAGTCCAAAAAAATTCAAGTTCATATTTTACAAGTTTTGGAACGATAAATATTTTGAATATGGCTTTAAATTTCATAATTTCAAGGCATGTTCAAGAAAATTTGACTTTTTGACCTATAGTGCTAAATTTGATTTTGTTTGACTTAATTCAGTCTAGTTTGATTTAAGTTGACTAAGTTTGACTTCAATTGATGAAGTTAGTTTGACCTTAGTTGACTTTTATTAAGTTTGACTTTGACTTTTTAAGTTTGACTTTCAATTTCTAAGGTCAAATTGCACTATTTCTTTTATTCAGAGTTTATTATTTCACTGAGATATCAGTTTAAATTTGAATTTTTCTGGTGCAGGTCAATTCTTGAAGTTCAAAACTTAATCATTTGATTTTTCTTCAATCTAATTCGTGATATTTCTTGTGTAGATATTATGTCTTCACACGTAAGTCTTGCTGAATATCAAGCCTTAACTGTTAGAGCTGAAGATGCTGAAAAGAAGTACAAGAATAACTTTGCAGTCCTAATTTAGCTAAATGAAGAAAACAATTCTCGTGCGAACAATAATTAAAAATATTTGACATAGAAATATGTTGAACTGTTACAGAAAATTCAACATTTTGAAAAGCTTTCAAACAGTAATAATTTGATTTCAAAATTAACTTCAGAAAAAGATGAATTAATTGCTCAACACAGAGTCTGGTTTTCTTCTGGCACAAACAATTCCTAAAAAGACTCAAGATGTATCTGAAGTTAATCTTTTGTCATTAAAGATTGCTGAATTTGAAGAGAAAAAGAAAGTTTCAGTTGTTGAAAAAGAAAAGCTTAAATACCAAATATTTGAATTGACAAAGAAGTTAGAGGATTCTCAACGAGAATGCCGAAAAAGTTAAACATCTTTTATCAAATATATCTTGTTTATCTAATAAAATAAATAAGCTTAAGCTTAACCTTTCTCAGACAATTCAAAATGAACAAATTCTTTTTTAAAGAAATCTGAGGAATTTACAATTCTTCAAAAGAAAATTTCTGATCTTGAAGAAGAGTTGAAATTATCACTCAAACAGTTGAGACTGAACGAACTTTAACTTCAACTTTTCAAAAAGGTTGTTGAGTTGTTACGGAAGAATGTTGACGAACTCTTAATCATTTAAGGTGATTTAGAGAATCAGATTTCTCAATAAGAATTAAAAGTTCTGTCTCAAATGGTTTAAAGGATAATGTAAATTCTAAAAAAATTTTGAATAAGAAAGTTGAGGATTCTGTATTATCTACTGAAAGTAAAAATGAGAGTGTTGAATCTCATGATTCATTCTTTCTTTTTTAAGATGAAGAAGAAATTGAACTTGATCTTAAGTATGACACTTATTTTGTTGAAACAATTTCTTCTGATCCAAAATCTTTACATAATCAAGAGAATAAACAACACTCCGATCATAAACTCAAATATCTTCTAAAGATAAACAAAGAAAAAGATAAAATCAAAGAAAAATTTCCGGTAAAGGTTTATATTGTTGAATCTTCTAGAATCTTCTAACTCTGGTGTTTATGATAATACTACTTATTCTTCCACTTCTCAAAAGATTAAGAAGTATTCTAAAAAAAACAAGGCAGTACCAGACAAATTTCTAGAAAGAAACATTCACATAATTCTATTCGTTCTAATTCTCAATTCTTTGTTAAATCAGATATAAATTCCATTGAGACAAAAAGGAATTTAGATTCTGATTTTACTTGTGAACAAACGAAAGTTGTTCAAAAGTGGGTATCTAAATCCATGTTGAAGTGGGTACCTAAATATGTAATGAAGTGGGTACCTAAATCACCTAAACCGTCTAGATCTGAAATGCAATGGATACGAAAGGGCACTTGATTTTATTTTTGCAGGTGAAATGGTTTGCAAATCACTTCAGACTTGAACCCATGCTTAATGAAATGGTTTCTGGTTAATTCAGAGTAGAACATGGTCTTCTTTGGGAATGTTTTCAAACATATTAGTTTGAAACCCGCATTTCATTATAATGGCTTTTGCGCACATCAGTACAGAACCCAATCTTCTGAGACAATGAAATTGCAAACCTGATTTATGTATTAGTTCAACACAGAGCTTGCGATGACACATGGGGTGTTTGAATTTTTATTACTTCATTATTCTGAATTACAGTTGACTGATTTTTTGCTTAATCGCAGGTGGAATCTCATCTTTTAAAAGACATATTTTTGTGCACACATAAAGAAAATTTTTGTTATCAAATAATTTTTTTAGCTTATTTGTGAGCTTAAACGATACATTTTTCATATCAATAATCTCTGAGACATATCACTGAGGATAATTGATCTAGTCTTTGTGATTTTCAAATTTCAATTCCTCTAAGATTCTCTTCATATTTTGATTCCACATGTAATTCTGATTCTCATAATTCATATCATTCTTGATTCTCCCGTTCATTCTTGTAACTACTATTCATACCTAATTCTTCTACTTCATTCATTATTATGAAGTCTCCCATATACACATTCGTTCATGAAATTTGATTCATTCAATATCCTATATCAGATTTTACATTTCATTCTGAATTCTCCCGACAACTCAGTTCCCCAATTCATTCTGATTATCTGAATTCTCAAGACTCATTATATCATCTTATAATATACCTCATGAGCTTATCAGTTGAGCTTCATTGCTATATTTTTTCTTGATAGTCTTCTGATTTTGATTATGCACCAAATGGAATGATTATACATATATATCGCTTCTATCGTTTAACCAGAGCCGGAAGACCTACCTAAGAAGCAAACCATCTTATAGTCTATGTGGGTGAGGGTCTTTAGGTTTATTAGTTGAGAAGTGTTAGTCGTCATGGGATGCTGATAGGGTCGAGCAGAGGTAAAATGTAAATGAGAGGGATATCTTGACAGGAGATAGTGGTGCATCGATTCATTCTTTTACTATAAAGCTGACAGAAATTTTTCATACCAAAGTGAGCCCGAGGGAGCTATGTTTAAAAAATGCGGAGAGCTAAGAGTTGAGAAAGGATTTTAAAAAAAAGATAATCCTACCTAAACTATGTCGGCTGGGTAAACCACATTATCTATCAAGCCCTAGGCGACTTGTTATTGAAAAAGACATCATAGACCTAGTGACGCATGCACCTAACCCCACCAACTACTTAGTTGTCTCACAATAGACTTCTATTTCATATATCACAAAGATTATAGCACATTTCTATCTATATATCATTTTGATATCATTGATATTGAAACAAAGAAGACAGCAGCTCAAGTCTTCAACTTTATTTGATGCACATTGAGTCTAGAGCCAAGATATCACATTAAGACACATCGAGTCAACAGTCCACGAACTATAAAAAGCATGTCCACATTGACATAGCTAGAACAAATATGAGTGATACTTACTGATAAGTATTTCATAGTGATTATTTGGAAAACCTATCAGTGTCAACATGAAACAGCGCTGAAAATAGGTCACACAGATTTTTTTTTAATCTATTGTGCGAACAAGATTCAATGGAAACCTGGTAGTTACTGGTTTGATATCTTTTCTGGCGAGGATGAAAGTTTATCGGATGTTTGTTGTAGGGGGAGAGAAATACACTTTGTAGGGGGAGATTGAATTTCTGAAGTAGTTTTTTTAGGGGAGTGACTTTTGTTCTGAAAGCAAAAGTAATATGTATTTTTTGAATATGTAATTATTTGAGGAGGGCAGTATATTTGTGATTCTGTGAGCCTCTAAAATTCTTGTGCATGATGATCATAATCTATATGTTCATCATGAGGGGAAGAAATGATAAATTTCAGAGATAAAGGAAGTTGTTGAACACGTTTGAAGTTTGCTAGAAGAGACTACTAAAAAGATTGAAAATTGTCAATATATTTCAAGCAGTGGTTGAAGATTTATTTGTTTTTAAGAATCAAGGGAGAAAATTAAATAAATTTCATGGTTCGAGGGGGACAGTGTTTTAACTAAGAAGGAAAGATCAAGGAAGACGAGATATGAAGATCAGAGAGATAGAGATAAAGCCCAGAGAGAAGAAAAGATTAAATGTCATTGAAGATTCTTAAATGTTTAGCTTTTAATTGTATTTTTTATTGTTACTGTAAGGTTCTTGTGTTGTATTGTTTCTGTATAGTTGTTTTTCACCTCTAAGGGAAAGATTGTTAGGTATAAATAATAAAGGTGAAAACAGAAAAAAAAAATAGTAGTTTAAGGTCTAATAGTGCAATTAGGTGATAGTTTGGAATTAGTATAAAAGGAAAATTCCAAGGAATTTTCATTTAATGTTTTTAGAATCTCTCATTCAAGTGTGTGCTTCAAAGTTTTAATGAGAAAAATCATTCGATCAAATGCAAGTTTTAATCTACAATGTTATGATTCACCTAGATCTTGTTTTAACACTACTGTATGGCCATTGATGTTCGGCTTCAAATAACCAACAGGTTTTGCACTTTTCCACATATTTCCCAACATCTCACTTCAACCCCGGCCACCAGAAATTTGCTTTCAAATCATCTTGCATTTTCGTACTCCCAGTGTAAATTAAGAACTTTGATTGATGGGCTTCTTCCAAAACTACCTCGCGTATACCCCCGAACTTAGGAACCCATATTCTGCCATATACACCTTTCAATCCCGCTCCATCATCTTCCATAAAGTGGCAGTTGAACTCTAACATTTTCATCCTTAAAATTCACCTCCTTCATTGCTTCCGAGCAGCCTTTACATCATCAATAATTGTTAAAGTCAAGATGGTTAAAATTAAGGCATAACAGTAATCCTTAGAATATACTTTTCTGCTCAGGGCATCGGCGACCATGTTTGCCTTTCCAGTGTATACACTATCTCGCAATCATAATATTTTATCAACTCCATGGATCGACGTAGTCTCATGTTTAAGTCTTTCTGGCTGAATATGAACTTCAAGCTCTTGTGATCTGTGTCTAACTGATACTTTGTCCTGTATAAATAGTGTCTCCATAATTTAAGAGCAAAAGTTACAACTATCAATTCCAAGTCATGTGTAGAGTAATCCTTCTCATGTGGCTTAAGTTGTCGAGAAGAATATGTGATGCATTTCATCTTTTCTCTTTGCTTAAGTTGGCACTTCACTTAGTAATTACTTCAAAGTTTCGAATGCCTGTTGTTGTTCTTTTTCCCAGATGAAAGTTACATTCTTGCATGTGAGCTTGCTAAGCGTTACAATAGTCTTGGAGAAATCTTTAATGAACCGACAGTAGTAACCAGCGAAACGAAAAAAGCTTCGGATTTCAGAGGCGTTACGTGGACACTCCTAGTTCTAGATGACCTCAATCTTTGTTGGATCAAAGGAAATGTCAGCACCAGATATCACGTGCTCCAAAAATTGGATCTAAATGAAGTGATAAATTTTATGTTTTCATGGATTCACAATTGACATTTTAAAAAAAAATTTGAGGAGTAACAATGTAGGGGTGGCAATCTTGACCCAACGGGCCAAACGGCCCGAAGAGTTAAATGAACCCATTGTAAAAAACTAAAATAGAACATAACTTTTTTTAAAAGTGAAAATTTATAAAACAGTGTATTAAAAAAATTGTTCTTTGATAAACAATTCAATATTATGTAAAATTTATGACTTTTGGTCATTAACCCGTTTGATCCGTTTGCTTGAACGGGCTCAAATTGCCACTCCTGTAACATTGTATCAAATGTTGTGACGTATCCACCTCGACCAGAATTCACAATTAGAAAATTTGGCATAAAGTCGCCCTTTTCGCAACAATTCCAGCAACTCCCTAAGGTGCACAGAAAGATATTCTTCGGTCTCCGAATATATAAGAATGTCATTGATGAATGCAATTAAAGACTTTTCAAGCATTGGTCGGAAAACTCTATTCATGAGCTCCATGAAAGCACCCGATGCGTTTGTAAGACCGAACGGCATCACTAGAAACTCGGAAAGTCTGTACTGAAACCTGAAAATCATCTTAGGAATGTCTTCTTCGTGAACTTTTAGTTGATGATACCCTGATCATAGATATATATTTTTGAGAAATAGCTTGCACCGTGTAACTGGTCGAAAAGATCATCAATTCAGGGAAAATCTTATTATTGTTAATGTTCACCTTGTTGAGTTTGCGATAATCAATGCACATGAAAAATGTGTCATCCTTCTTCTTCAAAAAAATGTATAGGAGCATCCCAAGGTGAAGAACTTGGACGTATGAAGACCTTATCGAGCTACTCCTGTAGTTATTTCATCATCTCCTGCATCTCCACAGGAGCCAAATAGTATGGAGCTTTTGCAATCGGTGAAACCCTAAGGATGAGATTTGATGTGGAATTCCACCTTACGGTCTGGTGCTAATCCCGAGATATCCTAGGAAAATATGTCTGGGAATTCAGATACGATAGGAATGGTAGAGAGAGTTTTCTTTTAGCCTTTGCATCCATAGCATAGACTAGATAAGCAAAATAACTCTTAACAACATGCTTTCGGGCTATTGCCATGGATATGAGGCATAGATCACCATGTTGTCTTTCCCCGTATATGCATATTTCTCAGCCTTGCGATGTAATGATCATTATCATTCTCTTTTAAAAAACTATTTGATCTTCATTATGGACAAGCCAATCCATTCCCAAAATCACATCGAACTCACCATAATCCATTGGAATCAGATCCAAGTTATATACTATATCCTCTATTCGTAGTGTGCAATCCTTAAAACACCTTATCAGCTTTTACTAACATGTTACTAGCAATTAAAATGTCAAACTTAAATTATAATGTTGATGTTGGCATAACAAATACTTGTGCAAATGTAGTAGAAACAAATGAGTTGTTCACTCCAGAGTCAAGTAGTATACGTATTGGAACTGAATTTACTAAGAACGTACTAGTGACCACCTCAAGTCATCCTTTGCTTCCTTGGTTGTTATTTGAAAGGCCCGTGCCTGAGCCTTGGAGATTGTTTTTTGTCGTGCAATTGAAGGACCAAAACACCTTGTAGAATTTTATGATGTTGATTAATATCATGGGGGTCTGCAACAATCTCGTGTGTAGTGCCCAATCTTGCCACCGTTAAAACAAGCCTCAGCTTTCCTTGGACAAGTATCCGCATGGTGCCCTTTTTGCCCGCAACAATAATAGTAAATGTCTTGAGGTTTGCATTCCTCAAAGTGAGTCTTGCGGCATCGGTGATAGTCTCGCGGTTCAAAGTTGATGCAGAAGACCCTTGCCCTTCTTGGCTAAGTTGATGATTGGTGAGAAGAGAACTACGATGATCGTACAAACTCTGTGACATTTTGGCAGTGATGGTTGAGTTGGTTTCATAGCAGACAAACCCATGGAATACCCTGACAATGTCAAAATCTACTACATGTTCCGAGCAGCCTCAAGCATACCCGCAAAAGTCATATACCGAACATTGCTTATGGTTTTGTGAATTTAAAAATCTAGGCTAACTTCAAACCTCTCATTCTTTCTTTATTAAATATTGATTTGAAAGCGTGCAATCAGACTTAACCGGGTAATCTCAATGTCATATTGAGATACCATCCTTATTCCCTGAACCAACCTCATTAACTTAGCCTCCAGTCTGTGTCGTTAATCTAAAAGACAATATTGTTGAGTGAATATTTACTTGAATTCTGCCCATGTCATGACAGAAACCTTCTCTAATGTTAGTGCCTTTATCATTGCATCCCACCACATAAATAGCGTCTTTAGTAAGCATAGTGGCAGCATATCAAACCATATCCTTCTTAGTTCATTCGCTGATTCCGAATGTTCGTTAGTAGAGGTGATCCATTCCAGTGCAGTAACAACATCCTACTACCATCAAACTCAATGACTTTGTTGCCCTTAAAGTCTAAGATCTACAACCCTTTGGTCGGCTAGATGCACCAGCGTCATCTTCCTTACCACCCTGATCACCATGAGGGTTTTCTTTATCTTTCATCTTATCGGCCCTACGTTTAGCCTCGGTCTCATCCCGAGCCCTTAACTATTTTTGTATCGATTGAGCATGGTCAGCCATCAACTTGGCTTGGCGTTCATTGTTTTGTTCCATCATACTTTGCATCAATTGGAACAGTTGTTGATTCATATCGTCTCTAGACTTAATCAGGAATATAACATACAATATTTAGAACATAAACCTATAGAAACATATTTACCCTTTAGCCCTCATATTTCATTGCAATCCGATCTTAGTTCAATCATTTCCTAGGAGTCCATTCTAATATCATATCTGTGTTTTAGACCAAGTCCTCGTGGAAATTACGACCTCAAACCAATGCTCTGATACCATACTGAAACATTCTTTAATACATTCAAACACCCAGGACAAATACACAATCCAAAACTAACAATGAGATTAGTGATCCAAACCTACAACAGTTGAAATCACATCAGCACTAAAGCATAAAGTAGTTTAAGTCTATAAGGGTAATCCTATCTATTACAATCTCGATTATTTATTTCATCGTCTTAATAAATTTCCCGTTCCATAACTACATCACCATCAAAGTTACCAAAAGGTCTAGTGATCCTTGAGTAGGCTTGATGTAATTGCCTAAGTAGAACGCCAAGCAATGTTCTTTCCTTTGCCTGAAAATAGTTAATAACAACGAGTAAGATTTAGCTTAGTGAGATGATAAATTACATATGCTACAGATGAGTCAGGCATACAAACTTGTATAATTGAGCAATATTTGCTCCTTCGTGCGGATGCCAAGGATAACTAGTATGTCATAATGTTAGGAAGCATGGATACCAAATAATCATCGTGCTGGGAAACACGGATGCCGAGACATATGTCTCAATGGCTATTAAGATATAGTGGTCGGGGATGTACAACCTGGCTGGAATGAGTATGGGATGACCAGTCCCTGATACTAGCTTCTTGTCAAACCTCAGCCCAGGTCACACCCAAGTATGAGTCTATCATCATGCCAAAGCATGTTACCAATAGATGCACTTTCAAATGAATGTTGACTACATGATTATATCATGTAAAGTACGAAGGTGCATCAATAATAATAAAACCCTTTTAGAGAGCAATTAATATGTATGAGCAACGGGTTCAAGCCATCATGTACGATATATGTATTTAATGCAATGACAACAAATGCGAGAATATTAATCTATTGCTCACGGACGCCGTGGAAGTGTCCACAAGGTCTTACACAACACCAATATATATTATCTTTACTTTACTTTTGTAAAATCCGTGAAATTGAAGGTAATTTAAAAACAATTAATTAGTAAGTGAATTATATATAGAGAGAGATTTTAAGCTCATTGTTTTTAGTAAGCCAAGACTAGACATAAATGAATGAACAATCAAATGGAAAAGAAGTAAAAAAAATTGTGAGTGAGTGAGTGAGTGAGACGTGGGAAGAGAACTGCAACAAATTGGGGTGTGTGGCATCATCTTTTATAACCAAACTACAACCTTCAACACCATTCCATAATCTTCAAAAAAATTTATACGCATGGTAAAAACACACACTCGCACACTTTTAGTTTTCCTTTCAGAATTTAATGGATTCTTAAGGCTTTGAGATCAAATAGAGGATTCATTTGAAGGGTTGTTGCACCATCAGTTTTCTCTCCATTATTTAAATGTCATCATCTTTGTTAGGTATATATTAAACCCCTTTTTAATGTAAATTTTTGTCATGGGAGTTGGATGAAGATTTTATGTAATGAAATCTGAATTTAGATTAGTATATAATTTGAGATAGTAATACTATAAAATGTATACATATTCTTCATGGAGAATATTTAAAAAAAAAACCCTCAAGAACTCCATTAATGGAGGTTTAAGTAGGTTCTATGTATTTGTTTGAGTTGCAAATGAGTCTAGAATCATGGTTTGAATAATTTATGATGGTTAATTTCAGAATTAAGGAGTAATGAAGAAATTCTAAAATGTTTGGAACATTTATGTTTAAATAAATCTTGAGAGTTGGAGAGGATTAGATTAGAAATTATTGTGTTGTGTGTTGTGGAGAGATTTGGTGGGAGCCATCATGACTAGTGTCGGCGACGCCATTGGCCGGCGAGGGTAGCAGCAGAGGCTGTCAATTTTGTTTTCTTCCTGTTTGTCTCCATCGTGAGGAAGAAGAGAGGGAAATGGGTTTCTGGTTTGTGTCATGTATTTGTTGGTTTAGTTGGGTTTTTAATTGTACATAATTATTTTAGTGGGCTTCATTATATTAGGTTCATTTATTGGGTTGGACTACATAGTTTAAGTTTCAAAGTGGGATGTTTGTTATCACTTAAATGGGTTATGAATGTAGGATTAGTTGGATATTTGAGTTAATTATTGGGCTATACATTAATGGTAAGGTGGGTTAAGACTAAAATTTAATTGGATTGTTTTATCTAGGTTGCATGTGAAATGAAGATTAAATACTTTTAGTTATTTAATAATTTAATTCATATGGGTTGGACTTCACATTATGATTGTGATCTAAATGTAAGGCAATTAATCACTTTATAAAAGTTGATGCTAACAACTATATAAGTATGGATGAAGTGATTCTAAAGAAATACAACCTTAGTTATTAAACTAATTATAGAATATAGGGTCACAATGAATAATCAAAACTTATCAATTTCTTTTTGATTTAGTACATGAACTTTAGATAATTAAATAAACAACAGATTTATTAATTTAAAGAGTCAGGATTGTTAATAAATAGGTAATGTACTTAGATATCAAGATTCTAGTAACTTGATTTAGACGTGTGGCTTTTGGTAGTGCTTCCAACAAATATCAGTCAGTCACTAGGCGGCTTACAAATTGCAAGCACTGTGAGTAATTTGATTTAATTTAACAAATGATCATACATGATATGTTTGCACTGGATATATTATTCATTTCCATTGCTATGATTATTGTTTAACTATCATGCTTAGCCCTGATTGTTGTAATTTATTTCATTGCCATGAGCTGTTATCTGAGAACCTTTCTCAGATATGCATATTGTTTATTATGTGGATTTAGTGAGGTTGTTGTGTGCTTCCGAGTTGCATGTCGAGCGATCTGCATGTTTTGTACACGTGCTAACCGAGCGAGTCGTAAGCCGTGTACTTGTTATCGGACGAGCAGATAACAACACCCTATTCGTGTATGCTAAACTGAGTGAGTCGTAATGCTACACATGTTGAATTTGAGCCAATATTTGTGTTGATCATGTTATATAAGCTAATCTGTGCTTTTAAATATGTTACTCGCTAGGTGACGGCTTACCCCGGTTGTGGGGACACCTTTTCAGGTGTGATTGATAAGAGTAGGGCATCAACATCAGGATCTAGAGCTTGATGACTTGTGGTATCAGAAATGACTTCTGCACTTTGATTTATATTCTGTACTTGGGACAGGTAGATCCCTAGACATTCAATGTGGTTGTAATAATTACAATTAAACTTTAGCATACTCTGAATGTTATGGTTTGAACTTATAAAACTTTTATTATATTACTTTTGAGGTTTATGTTGTAGAATTTGGTAAACAACGTCACGTTATTAGAACGAGGCATTTCAATTATCAGAGATAGGTTTGGTTTAAGTGAATTAAGAATCTCTTAGGTACTTAATCTTAAACTGTAGGATGCATGATCACAATTAGCTCAAGTTATGATTATACAAGTTCAACTCTACCCTGAGGGCCTTAGGAAATTGGGTACGGTTAGGATTTAACTATAACCTTCATAGAATACATAAACATATGCCCTAATGAGCATTACCCAAAATTAATCAAGTCTAAAAATATAACGAAAATTTTAATTTAATTCATAAACTTAAATTTAGTACCATGGCTGACGACGAGAGACACAGTATTCCCCGCGAGGAGCGAGACGTTGTAGAGTAAGAGGATATCGAGCATACCGATGGAGGGCCTGAGGATGATTACAACTTAGATGATGATATCAGACCCGAGGGAGGGCCGCTGACCCTTCGTGAGACTTGGATGATGAGATACATGACTTGATATATACGAGATGTAATGGATGAGAGTCATGCAAAAACGTAGCAGAGCCTTCAGGAGATTAGAGATCTGATTTCTGCTTCTCGATCTGATGCGGGCAATCATATGGCATCCGCTCCTACTGGTGGGGGCAATACCTTGGGGACCGAGACTAGTGGTCGACGATCTGATCGTGCTTTGTTCAAGGCCTTTAAGGGGTCTAAGGCGAAGGATTTTGATGGGACTATGGAGCCTATGAAGGCTCAGAAGTGTTCAGAAAATAAATTTCTCCTGAGCCACTATCTGGAGACTGATGGTGGAGTATGCTACAAGGATGTTAGTGGGTGCAGCGCTGACATGGTGGAAGAACACATCGAAGGCTATTGGTTCTGATTTGGTAGGGACGATGACTAGGGTTCAGTTTAGGAAGAAATTTCATGATCAGTACTGTCCATATGACTTGACTAGAGAGATCGAGGGACAGTTCTTGTCTCTGCGATAGGAAGTACTTACGGTTCAGGATTATGGGGCGGTCTTCAGGGAGAATTCTCAAATTGTGACGAGATATGCGCTAGATGAGAAGATGATGGTAGATATTTTTGTGACTGGGCTTCGTGCTCAGATTAAAGAGTTTGTTGAGATGCACAGTTATAAGACTCTTGAGGAGGCAGTCATGAGCGTGAGAAGCACGAGCGGGCACTGCTAGGTTCTACTACTTCCTTGATATCATCACCCAAGAGAGCTAAGACTGCGGGTTCTAATCGGTTATTTCAGGCTTTAGCAAAATCATCTGGTTCTTCTTTCTCCCAATCCCAGCAACAGTATAGATCATAGACACAGATGTCACACGATTGTCAGCAGTGTGGGAAGAGACATACTGGGTTATGTAGTGGATTTTCTAGAGGGTGTCATGCGTGTTGTGATACCAGGCACATCAGAGTTAACTGTCCGATACATCCGCTGATTTGTTTCAATTGTGGGGTTCAGGGCCATGTAGCGACACTGGTACAAATTATGTCTTTGGTCACACCAGAAATGTGTGACGATAACCGTTCGGTCACACTTGTTTTTTCATTGTGTGTGACTAAAGTTCCCATGACCAAAGGGTCCATACGGTCACATTAGATGGTTAGTGGCCATATCCATTTACAAAGAGTGACCAAAACCGTAAAATGTGTGACCATGTGCTCTTTCAAATCAAGCGAACGTGTACTTTTTGTGACTATTGTCCATGCAATGGCCACTTTATTTTTATTTGTGTGTGGCTGATTGCAACCATTTGGTAACACAACGAGTGTGTTGTTGTGCGCATTGGTCACATAAAATGATGTCAAATGTGGCCGTAGGTGTTAAAAAGTGTGACCATATGCTCTTTTAATTGTGGTAAACTTGTATTTTTTTTTTTACTATTGTCCATGCAATGGCCACTTTATTTTTGTTTGTGTGTGGTTGATTGCAAGCATTTGGTCACACAATGAGTGTGTTGTTGTGGGCTTTGGTCACATAAAATGATGCCAAATGTGGTCGTAGGTGTTAAAAGGTGTGACCATATGCTCTTTTATGTGAGGTAAACTTGTATTTTGTGTGACTATTGTCCATGCAATGGCCACTTTTTTTTGTTTGTGTGTGGCTGATTGCAAAAATTTGGTCACACAACGAGTTCGTTGGTGTGGGCTTTGGTCACATAAAATGATGCCAAATGTGGCCTTAGGTGTTAAAAAGTGTGACCATAATTGTTCACCCAATGACCACTTAAATGTTATGCAGTATTTAGTCACACAAATACTTAATCAAACTGTGGCCACAAGGTGTGACCATATGATATATTTATTTATATAACACCACAAAAAAATGGAATATGTACATGTACAGTAATTGCATCGATCAAATATTAAAGAGGACTGTAATGTAATGACTTTTGAGTCTTCAATCTGGTCTTCGCTGCCTTTACAAATCATGACTAGTCACACAAATAGATTTTTGGTTGTTTCGCTTTGGTTTTACTTCTGGTGCAGCACCAGCTGCTGCCTTTTGTCCAGAATCTGGTGGTGTTACCTGTAATAAGAAACAAGGCGTATATCTGTGTGTGTGTGTGTGTGTGTCTATATATATATATATATATATATATATATATATATATATATATATATATATATATATATATATATATATATATATATATATATATACACATATGTAGCTTGCTACGCAGATAAAATAGCTCGTGACCCTCATCGATAATCACTTTGTCCTTGGGCTATGCTTAAAAACCACCTACTGCGTCTTTAGCTGTTACGAAACCATTGTTTCCTTCGTCCGGAATACAAGCTGCATCCACTATCGATTGGTCAACGGACACTTTGTAGCAATCATCTGGGTGTGGTGTGTTACGAAGCATCAGTTTTTCATCTGTCAGGTAGACAGTACCCTTAGCAATGATGCTTGCCCTCTTTGTGTTCCACAGTCTACAGCTGAACATCTAAAGAAAATGATAACGATTGTTATGTATTTATTTTAAATTTGTATGTATGCATGCATCAGAATTTAATTAAACTGAAGATCAATGTACGTATGAATATTTTGGAAGAATAAATTGTTGGAAAAATATCATGTAGTATAAATGTGAAGCTGCTAATTGAGGTGTTCATGCTCTTAGCATACTTATGGGGTGGTTACAATTTTGTAGTTGTTAGTTCAAGAAACTCAAGCTGCTAGTTCAAGAAACTCAAGCTGCTAGAGTCAAATGATGAATTTGCTTATTGATAATATCAAATCGAATAGAAAGATCAGAAGATTTGAATATATCTCTCGAAGATAAATTGTAGTTTTACAAGAAATCAAATAGAATAGAAAAAATAGAGTAGACAGAAGTTCTCAATATAGACACGTAATATCTTGCTATTCTGTTTTAAGTTTTCCTATGCCTCTAAGGTTGTAAAAGTTTAAGAACAGTCTGTGAAAGCTGTAATCATTCTGAGTTAGAAAGTTATATACCTGCGGTTGTTTTGGCACTGTTGGAGAGTGCTACCTCTTTTGCCTGGGTTTAGTATTTTTCGTGACTTGTGAATCAGGCAGCGTGCTGTTTGGATCGCCAACAGATTTACCAATCGATTCCTATACATAAAACTCGGTAAATTAATAAGTCATGTATATATGTAAAACAATTAAATCACAGTGAACTCGAAAATAATATTAAACTTATCAATTTAATTCAAATATTTGAATACTTGCATTTGTTTGTACAGTTGGCTTTTCCTTCGCAAATTGGCAATCATCCTGATGAGTAGTGGCAGCGTTAGGATTAACGACCAATGGTGGAGACACCACTGGAGACACCTGCAATAAAAATTAAGAAATGCATTTGTTAGTAAAATAAATGTACGTATAAAATGTTAATTAGCATAATTAATACAATAAATGGTTTCCTCATATTCTGGTGCATGAGTTGACAATGATTCTGGCTTCTCCCTTGTGCAGAATACAGAGCCATAAGTTGGTGAACCATTGCCTGTGTATCTTCCACTTTCGTTGTCAACAACTTTATCTGAAGTTCTTTGTCTTCACGTTCGCGTCTCAGATCAGCTTCTCTCTCGCGTCTCTCAGCTTCACGTTCGCGTCTCTCAGCAGCAAGTGCTGATTCAAGTAGTTTGACTCTCTCATCATCCGATTCTTTTCTCCGAGGAATATTAAAATATTTTCTAATTGTCACTCCGCTGCCCACTCCTCTTGCATATCCCGACTTTTCGGGACCAAATACCTCTGTCAAGGCATCAGTCCCCTCATCAACCATTAAGGTTCCGGCTTTGATATTGTCCTCGGTGGCTCTCTGTATTAAAGATTCCAATATGCAGTAACTAATTAGTTCCATGAAATTAAACATGAATATGTAATTAAATTATGTATTACCATATATCCGTCAAGCTTATATATGTGTCAAAATGCTTACTACTTCATCGGCCTTTGCTTTAGTCCTTTCATCTCGAAATACCCCTTCTTTGTTTTGCCTTCCTTTCAACCACAATATACCACGTGCGGGTTCTTCATCTGCTTCTATTACTTTTTCTTCGATCTTACAATCATCAAATACACCTGTAAAGTTAAACCAATTAGTGTATATATATACAGCTAGTACTTAGAAAATAGAAAACAGAAAACATAAACAAATTAATTACTGTTCTATAAATGTAGTTACCAGTTTCTTTTTCACATATTCGTATCCACCTCGTCCCATAGTATGCGGATAAACAGACATGGAGCGCGCCTCTTTAGATGCATTTGACTTTTTCTCAATTTCAGAACCAAATGATAGTTAATTAACGTTTGCAAACACAATATATAATATGAAAGATATATGTATCAAATTAATTATAATATAACCAAAACCTGGTAAGCTTCCGTGCTCGTATACTGTACGAAATCAACCCATTCCTTGTGCTTGACAATTTCACTATACTTGGGTGGGACTTGATTTAGTTTTGAAGGCGTATCTTTGTTGGGCAGTATGTATTTTTCCCTCAATTTCCTTCTGAAGTTCCTCAGATGTGCACCAAGACGATTCATTACTAACTTTCTGTGTGTCTCATCAACATCAAAATATCGCTGAAAAATAACAAATCAAATACACAAATCTGATTAACAGCAATGTTGTTTAGTTTTTGAACATTAAGAAATTAAACATATATAATTGGTTAAAACTAACCGTGATTTCATCCCATAGCTTAGCTCTTGCTTCTGAATCGACCTTCTTCCATGTCAGAATCTTCAAGCCTATGTGCTCACGAACCATGTCTCCTAAAAACTTGCAAATAATGTTCTGTGATCTCCTATTAGCCTATCCATTGTATCAAACGTTACCTTGAGCTTTAATGCACCGGGGTATGCTGTACCGGTTGCGAAACTTAGATAACCTTGTTATGCCCCTAGGCGGAACTACTATTTTGATTGGACTTGCATTGATTGCAACATGATCCATCTCTTGTTGTTCATCATAATCATCGTACTCCTCTGACTCATATCCATCATGATCATCTACCTCGCAATGATTCTGAAGAACAAGTTGATTGTTCATGGTTTCAGTATTCATGATCCTTTAGTTCTTTTGGAGAGAGATGAAAAAGATTAAAAATTATGAATATTCAGCAGAAAAGTTTAAGCAGATTAATGATTGTGTTTGTAGGCATTAACTGTAATTATCGAATTTTACGGAATGTAAAACGGCAAGTGTAATTTTCAATATTCGCATAAATTTTGGCTTCATTTTTTAAATATTTCGGTCCAAAATTAATATTTCGGTCCTAAATTAATAATAAAAATATCATAATTGTTTTATGAAAAAATTCAAAAATGCATGACTTAGCTTAGTGGTAAAGGTGGTGGATGGTGTTAGTGTGTTGGGCTGGTCACGTGTTCAAGTCTAACATATATGTAACTTTTTTGCCTGTTTTTTTTTTGTAAGTTATAATGATATAAATTATATATTATATTTTGAACGTCTAGAATATCAGTAACAACCAAAGTTATATAAGTTAAATAACTTATACCTGCAATTTGGGTATATTTTAATGACCATTTTTTGCAATTTACTTTAATTGGAATTCAAACCAACAAACTTGATAAACCAACATTTGTTAATAAACGTAAACATATATATGTTGTATTATAAATCAAAACGTAGTTTACAAAATAATTACGTAAACATATATATATATATATATATATATATATATATATATATATATATATATATATATATATATATATATATATATATATATATATATATATATATATATATATATATATATATATATATATATAAAACCTAAGTTTACTAAATAATTTATTGATTAATTCTAACCTAAGATATATTATTTCAGTATAGTTAAATTGAGAAATTCTGTTTTTGCAAATCTCGAACTTTTAGTTCATTTTCTCACATTGTTAGTGCATTTTCTGTAGCTGTTAAGTGACATATATTGTGTAAGTGATAATGATACAAATTATATCTTATATTTTGAACGGCTAGAATATCATTAACAACCAAAGTTATATAAGCTAAATAACTTGCTCTAATTGGAATTCAAACCAACAAAAATGATAAACCAACATTTGTACATAAACGTAAAAATATACATGTTGTATTATAAATCAAAAGCTTTTTTAAGTAATTACATAATTGTATCAAAACCATACATTTGCATCCCAGGTCTGTATAAAATGGTGGTAACAAGCATCCCAAATACAAACATTACAATTAAAAATGTATTCATTTACAAAAACAAAACCCTCTAATTAATGTTTCATCTCGCCACTTGTGTTGTTGGCAAGAACGGCTCAACCGGTTGAAATGCCTTGGTAGAAGCCTCATGCGATCCTGCATCAGTAACCCACGTACTTTGGCAGCCGTTTCAGTGACTGACTGCGGACGTGTTGATGAGTTTCTGAAGGCATCATTCAACAGCCTCCTAGCGTCGTTTACGCTCTGTCCTCCTTCTGCCATTAGCAGCATTCCTAGGAGAAACTTAGCATTAAGCGAGCCAGAACGTGCTGCCCTTTCCAAGTGATCGAACCATGTCGTTCGCTGGAAACATGTCTTGTAAATGACCTTTTAATTAATTAATTTATGGAATGATTATCTGTACATATCTTAGTTTCTATGTGACTTCGACATTTTATTTTATGGTGCAGTAAGTTATTGTAGTGGAATATGATTTAGCCACACAAACCATTATGTGACCATATAGTATCTACTTTTGGCTACACTAAAATCGTGTGTCACAAACTCGAGTTCATGATTTAGTCACATAACAAATTACTTCATGTGACCATATACTGGAATATGATTTAGTCACACATAAAATTACTTCATGTGACCATATAGTGGAATATGATTTGGTCACCCAAAATATTATTCAAGTGACCATATAGTGGCATATATTATGATTTAGTTTTATTATTCATGGAATTGAATTGATTGTATATATCCTAAGTTTATAAAATTACTTGATTAATTTTAACATAACTTTTACTATTCACTAAAGTTAAATTGAGAAATCCTGTTAGTGCAGATCTAGAACTGTTAATTCAATTTCTCAAGCTGTTAATCCATTTTTTTCAAGCTGTTAAGTGTTTTATAACATAATTTTATAAAATTACTTGATTAATTTAAACCTACATTTTATTATTCACTTGAGTTAAATTGAGAAATTCTGTTTTCGCAAATCTGGAACTGTTAGTTCAATATCTCAAACTGTTAGTATACATTTTATCAAGCTGCTAATTGTTTTTATAAACTAAGTTTATAAAATTAGTTTATTATTCATGAAATGGAATGAAATTGAATTGATTATATATAACCTAAGTTTATAAAATTACTTGATTAATTTATATCCTAACATTTATATTTTTACATTCTAACACAAACTACACTTTAGCCACACACGCTAACTTATGTGACCATATAGTGTCTGCTTTTGGCTACACTAAAATCTTGTGTGACAAACTCGAGTTCATGATTTAGTCACATAAAAAATTACTTCATGTGACCATATGTTGATATATGATTTAGTCACACATACAATTACTTAATGTGACCATATACTGGAATATGATTTGGTCACCCAAATCATTATTCAAGTGACCATATAGTGGCTTATGATTTAGTCACACAAAATGGCACTCAATGTGACTACTACATATTAGATTTTTACATTCTAACACAAACTACACTTTAGCCACACATACTAACTTATGTGACCATATAGTGTCTACTTTTGGCTACACTAAAATCTTGTGTGACAAACTCGAGTTCATGATTTAGTCACATAACAAATTACTTCATGTGACCATCTACTGGAATATGATTTAGTCACACATACAATTACTTCATGTGACCATATACTCGAATTTGATTTGGTTACCCAAATCATTATTCAAGTGACCATATAGTGGCATATGATTTAGTCACACAAAATGGCACTCAATGTGACTACTACGTATTAAATTTTTACATTCTAACACAAACTACAATTTAGCCAAACATACTAACTTATGTGACCATATAGTGTCTGCTTTTGGCTACACTAAAATCTTGTGTGACAAACTCGAGTTCATGATTTAGTAACATAAAAAATTACTTCATGTGACCATATATGAAACGCCCCGTTCTAATAACGCGACGTTATTACTAAACTCTGCAACATAAACCTCGAAGTAATAAAATAAAGCGTTCTAATCTCAAACTTCAATTTTCAATACATAAATAAACTAAAACCACCACATTCAGAGTGCGCTAAAATATAACATCTAATTATTACAACCAAATTGAAAGTCTAGGGATCTAACCATCCCAAGTACAAAATATAAATCAGAGTAAATGCGGAAGTCTTTCTGATACCATAAATGCTCAAACTCTAGATCCTGAAGCTGGTGCCTTTCCCTTATCAGTTAAACCTGGAAATTTATCCCCACAACCGGGGTAAGCCGTCGCCTAGCGAGTAACAGATTTAAAAACACAGACAAGCATATATAACATGATCAACAAAAATATCGGCTCAAATTCAACATGTGAATCATTACGACTCGCTCGATTTAGCATACACGAATAGGGTATTGTTACCGGCTCGCCCGATAACAAGTACACGGCGTACGACTCGCTCGATTAGCACGTGTACAAAACGTGCGGCTCGCCCGCCATACAACTCGGAAGCACACAGCAACCTCGCTTGATCCACATAATACACAGTATGCATACTGGGGAAAAGGGTTCTCAGATATCGGCTCAAGGCAATGAAATAAATAACAACATTCAAGGCTAAGCATGGTAGTTAAAGAATAATCATGGCAATAGAAACGAAAGAGATATCCAGTGCAAGCATATCATTTATGATCATTTGCGAAATTAAATCAATTACTCACAGTGCTCGCAATCTGTACTCGCCAAGCGACTACCCAATATCAACTGGAAACCACGCGTCTCAATCGAATCGCTAGAGTCCTGATATCAAAGTACATTGTCCATTTATCAATATCCTTAACTTTCTAAATTTCTAAGTCCTCCTTCTATTTAATTAATTAAAGTTCAGGAACAATCCGGGAATCATCGATTTATTTGCTAGAATGTATTTAGTCAGTCTAATTATTATCTACTTAAATATTAAACTTTCAAATAAATGTAAATAATTTATTAAATTAATTTTTTAAAGAAACTTATTAAACTTGAATTATTCCAATTGATAATTTTTAAATACACACTACATCAACCCACCTATAAATTCAATAATTAACAACCCAAATTTTAATTACTTTAAACCCAATAACAAATAAAAATGTCCAAAAATCTGATTTTATAATTTAAGACCAAAACAATTAAATATAGCTAACCATGAAGAGAACTTTGACCCACTTATCACTCTTTCTCACTCCCAGGCAGTGGACAAAAGACAAAGAGCCAAACAACACACTTTTGATTTTATTAATATTCTAAAATAATTTTGCAAACTAAAAAAAAAAAGCCCACCAACACCACTTTCCTTCTTCTCGGTTATGGTCAGGAAAAGCCCATAAATTACAAAGGTTGGGCTCAATTTAATTACATGAAAAAAAAACCCATGGCCCATCTCTCTTTCTCTCTTGTTGGTGCAGTCAAACACAAAGAAAAAAAAAAGAAAAGGGAAGGCAGACAGCAGTGCTCTCCGGCCAGACCAGAACACAAACAAATAGAGAAGTGGCGGTGGCCACGGGCAACGCCGCCGACGGCGGTCAGTCCCACTCCGGTCGGACTTCTCCGGTGGTTCTAACCCATGTTTTTCTCATTGATTTCTAACCCTCCTAAACTTTCTATTTCCTTATTTTTGTTCAAAAACCCATATCCCATAAAAATATGGAACTCATCCATTTGATCTCCAAACTCAAAATTTAATCATCTAAAAATATTTAAATAATGTTTCTAATCATATTTCTATCAATTTTATGCCTATTTTTGGTTTGATATATTAAACCCATTATAAACCTCCATGAACTCAATTAATGGAGATTTTCAAGATTTTCTAATAAACTTGAAAAAATGATGATTACACATAATGTTAAATGCTTATTTTCGGATTCATAATCCTTATAAACTTTATTATCAATGTTATAAGTTAGGCTAGAAATCAAAGACGAATTTTATAATTATTACCTCAAATTTAGGATGATGTTGATGGTGAGCTTGTGAAGATGAAGATCTTAAAACTCCAACTCTAAATTCTCTTTAAATCTTCACATTTCAGCCTCAAATCTCTTAGAAATTCCAGATTTTAATGTGTAAAAAGCATGTGTTCTTGATAGATTTAGAATGAAAATGATGATTAAAAAATGAGGAATCAAATTAGTTATAAAGAAAATGGTATGTGCATGTGAGGTAGTTTCTCTCCTTTTTATTTATTTATTTATTTATTTATTTATTTATTTATTTACTTATTACATACATTACATTCATATGTATCAATAATATGATGAATTTTGCTTATATATATATATATATATATATATATATATATATATATATATATATATATATATATATATATATATATATATATATATATATATATATATATATATATATATATATATATATATATGTATAAATAATGGTTTGTAACAAATTCCAAATTCTTAAAATTTACAAAATTCAACATTCTAATTGTCGACAATAAAATTTGATAATCTATATCCTAAAAACTTAAATTTAATTAATTACCTCGAAATTAACGGGTGTTACAATCTCCTACAAGTTGGATTGATCTCGTCCTCGAGATCACATGAAATTAAGTAAATCAAATATCTCACTTGACTTAAAATTCTACATATAATTCGAATCTCGGTAACACGTCACCTCGATTAAATCATCTTAACATTTCTAAGCCTCGTATCAATCTTACATCCTATCGGCATTCTTCAAAAGAAAAAAAAAATAATAATAGTAATAATAGTAATAAAAATAAAATTTGTAAAACTAAAATCGTATCCATCATGTACAATTAACAAACTCCTATGGTAATCCTAATTGCAAATCTTGCGCAACTATGCATTTTATAATCCAACATATTATAATGAACTTAGGATTAAGCTTCTTAATTTGTATAATCTATTTCCCAGACGATACTCTTAGCATCACATAACTATCAACTTCAAACTTAACTGATCTATGCTTAAACCGAATATTTCTTCGATTGATCCTGAATAACTTTAAATCACTCGCGAATAATCTGAATCTAATCATGTGCACAAACTTCAAATGTTAACCGATAATGCTTACCTCGATAAATTCAAAATAGTAAAATTCTTTCCTATTGTACATGTCGTAGTAAGATTTATCTCTTCAAGTATTAGTGACTAGCAGACATTTCATGCCTTATAAATAACATCTCCAAACCTCAATGTAAACATCATCGCTGTCAATTCTTAGTCGTATATAGAATATTTACTCTAATTGATTTTCTGCTATTTTAATGTATAAGTGTCTACTCTTCCTTGTTGCATCAAAACTCTATAAATTATATATATTCTTATCTACTCACTCGAAATTTTAATCTTACTTTTTGAACAAATAACATGAGCATTATAAGCATCCAACTAATTCATACCACATTCACATTCAATCCACTAGTAATTATAACTACAAATTCTAAAGTGAAATCTTGATCACCATGACTAAGCATATGAATAAATCTTTTAAGCCTATACTACACGCTCGCTCACGATCTCAACATCGATGAGATCAAACAATATCGAAGAACATACATTCCAATGACATGGAAAAGAGGCACAATTATAAGAATGGATGGTGGCATCGCAGTTAATAATAAACAAGCGAGTAAAACGTTAAGTCAGAAATACCCGTAACCACATCAGGAGTCTCATAGGCCTCATCAGCGGTGATCTGAAAAGCGGGTCGGAACTCTATAAGAGTCGCCTCTCCTCGACAGAGCTGGTCCTGCAGCAGGCTGACTCATAGATGAAATGCTAACACTCATATTCTGATTCTGTCTCCGCTGAGGACAATTCCTCGCTACATGGCCCTGAACCCCACAATCGAAACAAATCAATGGATGTATCGGACAGTTAACTCTGATGTGCCTGGTATCTCCACATGCGTGACACCCTCTAGAAAAACCACTACATAATCCAGTATGTCTCTTCCCACACTGCTGGCAATCGTGCGGCATCTGTGTCGCTGATGTATACTGCTGCTGGCAATCGTGCGGCATCTGTGATTTCTCCCTGAAGACCGCCTCATAATCCTAAACTGTCAGACCATCCTGTCGTAGATCTAAAAACTGTCTCTCAATCTCCCTAGTCAAGTCAGCTGGACAGTACTGATCCTGGAATCTCTTCCTAAACTGAGCCCAAGTCATCATCCCCACCAGATAAGAACCAATAGCTCTCGATGTGTTCTTCCACCATGTCAACGCTGGACCTACTAACATCCCCGCAACATACTCCACCATATCCGTCTCTAAGCAATGGCTCAGGCGAAATGCCCTCTCCGCACACTCTAGCCACTCCAGAGCCTTCACAGGCTCCATAGTCCCGTCGAATTCCTTGGCCCCAGACCCCTTAAAGGCCTTGAACGAAGCACGATCAGGTCGTCGTCCGCCAGTCTCGGTCTCCACAATATTTCCCCCTCTAGTAGGAGCAGATGTCAAAGTATTTCTCGCATTAGATCGGGAAGTAGCGATCAGGTCGCGAATCTCCTGGAAACTCTGCTGCATCTCCGCGCGGCTCTTGTCCATAACATCTCGTACGTAACGGGTCATGTACCTCATCATCCAGGTTTCACGAGGGGTCAACGGCCCTCCCTCGGGTCCAAGATCATCATCTAAATCATCCTCACTCTCGCGATCTCCGTCAGAATGCTCTATATCCTCTGACTCTACGATAACTTGCTCACCGCGTGGATGACTGTGGCTCTCGTCATCAGCCATGGTACTGAAAATTAACTTTATGAGTTCAATTAAAACTTCAGTTATATTTTCAAACTTGATTAGTTTCTAGTTTGCTCATAAGGGTATATGTTCATATATTATGAAATTTACAGTTAAACCTATCTTAACCATACCCAATTTCCTAAGGCCATCAGGATAGAGTTTACCTCATACAATCATAACTTACACTACTACTGATCTTACGGTTTAAGACTAAGCACCAAACAAGTACTTAATTCACTTAAGCCAAACTTGGCTCTGATATTGAAACGCCACGTTCTAATAACGCGACGTTTTCACTAAAATCTGCAACATAAACCTCGAAGTAATAAAATAAAGCGCTCTAATCTCAAACTTCAATTTTGAATACATAAATAAACTAAAACCACCACATTCAGAGTGCGCTAAAATATAACATCTAATTATTACAACCAAATTGAAAGTCTAGGGACCATCCCAAGTACAAAATATAAATCAGAGTAAATGCGGAAGTCTTTCTGATACCATAAATGCTCAAACTCTAGATCCTGAAGCTGGTGCCTTTCCCTTATCAGTTAAACCTGAAAATTTATCCCCACAACCGGGGTAAGCCGTCGCCTAGCGAGTAACAGATTTAAAAACACAGACAAGCATATATAACATGATCAACACAAATATCGGCTCAAATTCAACATGTGTAGCATTACGACTCGCTCAATTTAGCATACACGAATAAGGTATTGTTACCGGCTCGCCCGATAACAAGTACACGGCGTACGACTCGCTCGATTAGCACGTGTACAAAACACGCGGCTCGCCCGCCATACAACTCGGAAGCACACAACAACCTCGCTTAATCCACATAATACACAGTATGCATACTGGGGAAAAGGGTTCCCAGATATCGGCTCAAGGAAATGAAATAAATAACAACATTCAAGGCTAAGCATGGTAGTTAAAGAATAATCATGGCAATAGAAACGAAAGAGATATCCAGTGCAAGCATATCATTTATGATCATTTGGTAAAATTAAATCAATTACTCACAGTGCTCGCAATCTGTACTCGCCAAGCGACTACCCGATATCAACTGGAAACCACGCGTCTCAACCGAATCGCTAGAGTCCTGATATCAAAGTACATTGTCTATTTATCAATATCCTTATCTTTGTAAATTTATAAGTCCTTCTATTTAATTAATTAAAGTTCAGGAACAATCCGGGAATACATCGATTTATTTGCTAGAATGTATTTAGTCAGTCTAATGATTATCTACTTAAATATTAAACTTTCAAATAAAAGTAAATAATTTATTAAATTAATTTTTTAATGAAACTTATTAAACTTGAATTATTCCGATTGATAATTTTTAAATACACACTACATCAACCCACCTATAAATTCAATAATTAGCAACCCAAATTTTAATTACTTTAAACCCAATAACAAATAAAAATGTCCAAAAATCTGATTTTATAATTTAAGACCAAAACAATTAAATATAGCTAACCATGAAGAGAACTTTGACCCACTTATCACTCTTTCTCACTCCCTAGCAGTGGGCAAAAGACAAAGAGCCAAACAACACACTTTTGATTATATTAATATTCCAAAATAATTTTGCAAACTAAAAAAAAAAAACCCACCAACACCACTTTCCTTCTTTTCGGTTATGGTCAGGAAAAGCCCATAAATTACAAAGGTTGGGCTCAATTTAATTACATGAAAAAAAACCCATGGCCCATCTCTCTTTCTCTCTTGTTGGTGCAGTCAAACACAAGAAAAAAAAAAAGAAAAGGGAAGGCAGACATCAGTGCTCTCCGGCCAGACCAGAACACAAACAAACAGAGAAGTGGCGGTGGCCACCGGCAACGCCGCCGACGCCGGTCAATCCCACTCCGGTCGGACTTCTCCGATGGTTCTAACCCATGTTTTTATCATTGATTTCTAACCCTCCTAAACTTTCTATTTCCTTATTTTTGTTCAAAAACCCATATCCCATAAAAATATGGAACTCATCCATTTGATCTCCAAACTCAAAATTTAATCATCTAAAAATATTTAAATAATGTTTCTAATCATATTTCTATCAATTTTATGCCTATTTTTGGATTGATATATTAAACCCATTATAAACCTCCATGAACTCCATTAATGGAGATTTTCAAGATTTTCTAATAAACTTGAAAAAATGATGATTACACCTAATGTTAAATGCTTATTTTCGGATTCATAATCCTTATAAACTTTATTATCAATGTTATAAGTTAGGCTAGAAATCAAAGACGAATTTTGTAATTATTACCTCAAATTTAGGATGATGTTGATGGTGAGCTTGTGAAGATGAAGATCTTAAAACTCCAACTCTAAATTCTCTTTAATTCTTCACATTTCAGCCTCAAATCTCTTAGAAATTCCAGATTTTAATGTGTAAAAAGCATGTGTTCTTGATAGATTTAGAATGAAAATGATGATTAAAAAAATGAGGAATCAAATTAGTTATAAAGAAAATGGTATGTGCATGTGAGGTAGTTTCTCTCCTTTTTTTTATTTATTTATTTATTTACTTATTACATACATTACATTCATATGTATCAATAATATGATGAATTTTGCTTTTATATATATATATATATATATATATATATATATATATATATATATATATATATATATATATATATATATATGTGTGTGTGTGTGTGTGTGTGTGTCTAAATAATGGTTTGTAACAAATTCCAAATTCTTAAAATTTACAAACTTCAACATTCTAATTGTCGACAATAAAATTTGATAATCTATATCCTAAAAACTTAAATTTAATTAATTACCTTGAAATTAACGGGTGTTACAATATACTAGCATATGATTTAGTCACACATACAATTACTTCATGTGACCATATACTGGAATATGATTTGGTCACCCAAATCATCATTCAAGTGACCATATAGTGACATATAAATTAGTCACACAAAATGGCACTCAATGTGACAACTACGTATTAGATTTTTACATTCTAACACAAACTACACTTTAGCCACACATACTAACTTATGTGACCATATAGTGTCTACTTTTGGCTACACTAAATCTTGTGTGACAAACTCGAGTTCTTGATTTAGTCACATAACAAATTACTTCATGTGACCATATACTGGCATTTGGTCACACTGTTCAACTGTGTGACGCCGTTTTGTCACATTTTATGAGTGTAACGTGACTAATGCTTCGAACATAATCAGCAAAAAAAACACCAGATACCTTTAGTCACCTAAATGTTCGAATGTGTGGCAATACATTTTAGATTGGTCACACGATTGGAGTTTAGATGTGACTAAAAGAATGACGTGAATTTTAGTTTTGTATCTTTAGTCACACAAAAATTCTAATGTGTGACGATTTGATTTCAAGCATGTGTGACCAAAACCCATTTTTGTACTAGTGGGAGGAACTGTCCTCGACAGAGACATAGTAAGAATATGAGTGATAGCAATGCATCGATGAGTCAACCAGCTGCAGGTCCAGCTCAGTCGAGGAAAGACGACACAGGTAGAATTTCGACCGGTGCTTTTCAGATCACTACTGATGAGGCCTATGAGACTCCTAATATGGTTACGGGTATTTCTAACTTAACACATTACTCTCTTATTTGTTATTTAAATGGGGTGACACCGTTTAGTTTTTTAATATGTGTGCCTCTTTTGCCTGTCATCTGAATGTACTTCTTTTATATTGTTTGATTCCATAGATGTTGAGACCGTGAGCGAGCGTGTGGTATAGGCTTAAGAGATTTACTTATATGCTTAGTCTTGGCGATCAAGATTTCATTTTAGAACTTGTAGTTATAAATATTAGGTAATTGGATGTGATTGTAATATAGATTAATTCGCTGATTATAATGCTCATGTTGTCTGCTCGAGACGTAAGATTCACATTTCGAGTGAGTAGGATAATGTTATACGTATTTATTGTGAATTGAGGCAACATAGAAGAATAATCACTTATACTTGAGGTAGCTGAAAGGCCATTTGATAAAACATTCAACACGCGACTTGAAGTTGGCAGCGACGGTGTTTGCTTAAAGCCATGGAGGCGTTATTTATATGACACGAGATTTTAGCTAGTCACTGATGCGTTAAGTCTTCAATGTTACAATGGTGTGTTGTCTTATAAAAGATATGTCCACTAGGAAAGAATCTTATGATATCGAATTTGTTGATGAGTTAGCATTTGAAGTATGAACGCATGGTTGGTATGTAGAGCGATTGCTTTCTGATAATCAAGGACTATTAGTGTTTGCCTTCCGAAATTGGGAGTTAAGTGTTAACTATTTATAGGACTTTCTGTTGATAGAAGAAGTAGCCAAGAGACATGTTAGTGGACCGAGATGTTTCATATCACACATGATAGAATTCAGATTGCTCGCGAGCGGTTGAGAATTGTTCTAGATTGACAGAAGATGCTTTTGGATTAAGCATAGATCAGTTGAGCTTGAGGTTGATAGTTATGTGATGCTAAAAGTATGTTTGTGGAAAGGGTTTATGATATTTGGGAAGTTTATTCATAGGTCTATTGGGCTGTATTGGATTATAGACTGCATAAGTATGCAAACTTACCAATTAGAGTTATCATTGAAGTTGGTTGGTGTACATGATGTATATCATATGAGCTATTGGTGAAAGTGTTAAAAACTACTGAAAGAGTTAAATATGTCGAGGTGCCTAAGTATATTAGAAGAGAAGTCAGTAGATCCAGAAATAGCTAGATAGAGATAATTCTAGTAAAGTGCCTAAATTTGTTCAAGCATACATGTCTCGAGGACGAGATCAATCCAACAGGGAGGAGATTGTAACATCCATGAAATTGAAGGTAATTATAAAAAAAAAATTAATCGGTAAGTGAATTATACATAGAGAGATTTTTAAGCTCATTGTTTTTAGGAAGCCAAGACTAGACATAAATGAATGAACCATTAAATGGAAAAGAAGTAAAAAGAAAAAAGAAAAAAGAAAAAGAATATCGTGAGTCAGTGAGATGTGGGAAGAGAATTGCAACAAACTGGGGTGAGTGACATCATCTTTTATAACCAAACTACCACCTTCATCACCATTCCACAATCTTCAAGAATTTTTATACACAGAGTAGAAACACACACTCGCACACTTTTAATTTTCCTTTCAGATTTCAATGGATTCTTAAGTCTTTGAGATCAACTAGAGGATTCATTTGAAGGGTTGCTGCACCATCAATTTTCACTCCATTCATTCAAACGTCATCATCTTTGTTAGGTATACATTAAACCCTTTTATAATGTTAATTTTCATCATGGGAGTTGGATGAAGATTTTCTGTAATGAAATCCGAATTTAGATTAGTATATAATCGAAAAATGATAATAATACTATAAAATGTATACATATTCTTCATGGATAATGTTTCGAAAAAAAACCCTTAAGAACTACATTAATGGATGTTTAAGTGGGTTCTATGTATTTGTTTGAGTTGTATACAAAATTGATAGAAATGAGTCTAGAATCATGATTTGAATAATATTTGATGGTTTATTTCAGAATTAAGGAGTAATGATGAAATTCTAAAATGTTTGGGATATTTATGTTTAAATAAATATTGAGAGTTGGAGAGGATTAGATAGAAATTATTGTGTTGTGTGCTATGGAGTGATTTGGCCAGCGCCGTCATGACCGGTGTCGGCGACGCCATTGCCCGTCGAGGGTAGTAGCAGAGGTTGTCTATTCTGTTTTCTTCCGTTTTGTCTCCATCGTGATAAAGAAGAGGGGGAAATGGGTTTCTGGTTTGGGTCATGTATTTATTGGTTTAGTTGGGTTTTTAATTGTACATAACTATTTTAGTGGGCTTCATTATATTAGGTTCATTTATTGGGCTGGACTACATAGTTTAATTTTCCAATTAGGATGTTTGTTATCATTTAAATGGGTTATGAATGTAGGATTAGTTGGATATTTGACTTAATTATTAGGCTAGACTTTAATCGTAAGATGGGTAAAGACTAAAATTTAATTGGATTGTTTTATCTAGGTTGCAGGTGAAATGAAGACTAAATATTTTTAGCTATTTAATAAAATAATTCATTTGGGTTAGACTTCGCATTATGATTGTGATCTAAATATAAGGCAACAAACAAAAATTAATATTAGTAGTTGAATAGGTGAGTTTATTTTTAAAAATTTCAATTAATAACTTTATAAAAGTTGATGCTAACAACTATATAAGTACGGATGAAGTGATTCCAAAGAAATACAACTTTAGTTATTAAACTAATTATAGAATACTAGTAACGTACCCGCGCAAAGCGGCGACAGCAATAAGTTTTAAGATGATTATGTGTTTCTTGAACAACATATCATTGTTTGAAAGATTTAAAATGAAGAAGAAATGTGGTCGTTGGCAATGTCATTTTCAAGTAGGCATGTACTTGATATTACGTTTAGACTTTAACATGAAGTTTCATTTATAAATAAAAATAAACAAATTTATTTAATATTATATTTAGCATTATAACGAGATGTAAAATTGTATTGTAATAAAAAAGAAAGTTAGTTAAATTCCACAATAAAAATGTCAAAACTTAAAAAGTTCAATCCAACGTACTTCCAAATGATGTTTATTGGACATGCTACATAACCAAACACATGTCGTTAAGAGGTAAGAAAAAAATGTCTCAACCTAGCCAAAAAATTAAACAAACAAACTCATTTAGTCTTCAGATATTGAATCTTCAAAGGCAGCTTCCCAATTGGAATGCCACAACAAACCAAGAGACTCTTTCCCAACCCAACGACTGAGGTTTGAAGTCCCCAATTAGGACAAGGCATAGTGCAAGATAAAAATGTAATGGTGTAAGTTTGCCGTTCAAAAACAATAAGAAATAAAAAGGATATACTAAGGCTTTAAAACCTCGGAATGCACACAAACTCATAACCAACATTTACGATCAACAAGAGAACTAAAAAATTCATATGTTTGAAGGTAGACACTTCTTTATCTGCACTCGTGTGATATCCTCTATAAACCTAAAAACCCCATCTGCGAAAGCCCAAAAAGCTTGACCTTTTCCCTTGGAACTTAAACCCTTAAATTCAATAGTATGCATTTCATAAATTTTGATAATTCAACAAAACATATCGCCTAAATAAAATGCAAATACAAATAAATCAAATCCATCAGCTACCTACACACAGACATGAGTTTCTCAAATTCATGTTAATTTCGTCCAAATTCACTACAAAATCATAGAAGTCGTAGCTGATTTTGTATAAAAATACATCTATCTCATCTCTTACACCTCAAAACATGATTAAATTGACTGTATATCATTCTAAAAAACTTGGAATTTGAGTCTCCTTCTCTTCCTTCCTGCCATAACCACAATTTGATTAAGCTTTCTATCACCACTGAAAAAATAGTGGTCCTTAGATTTTACTTTAAAATATCTTGGCTGGTGCTGCTAACATTCTGTCAAGGCCCTAATTACACATAAAATACATACTTTATTGTCATGAGACTAAAACATACACAAACATGATTTTTATGGCTACTGTTAAAGCAACTGTTTTTAACAGCATATATACTCACACACATGACTTAAATACTTGCTACTCATTCACATAAAATCCATGGGCTGCTGGTAATGTTTTTGATTATGGACAACATACACACATGCATGAACATTGCGGCTGTTGTTGTTTCTGCTTTCTGATTCACAGCATGGATACCCCGATATTTAATCTTGAGACTTAATCTTGGGGTCAAGGTCCTAACAGTACACACAATTCGTGTGTGTGTGTGTGTATGTGTGTGTTTGTATATAAATATCTATGTTTGTGTGTGTGATGTTGTTGCTGCTATTTTATAGACAGCCGCACATAAATAATTATACATACAGTTTGATCTCTGGAATTCATGTGAAACCCGGTCCTATAACTCTGGCTTTCTAAAATGGATTTCTCGAAGGTTCAACTTGAGCTCACCAAGAAGGACAGCAAAACAGAAGAACCTGCATATAAACATAATATACTTGATCAGTCTGTTTAAAGACATTGCAATTATTATTGAGACAACAGCAATACATTTTACATTCATCTTAAAAACCTACCAAAAAATATAAATTTATCTGAAAAGGCTCCTTTACAGTCAGATCACATATTTATTTCAACTAACAACGATAAAGTCTAGAAGTTGTCAAGTCGATATTTAACAGAAAAGAGATCACATAGATCATCTGTCCATCTCCTCATCAAATCAATATCCACATGCACTTTCGGCAAAAAACAGATCACTTTCATATTTGACTGAATTAGAGCAAATATAAGGATTTCAGAATATCTGCTTATAGTCGTATGCCAGAAAACTTAAAGCATGCATAGATTGAAGAACAAATGCAAGATTTAAAAGCTCAAGAAATCAACCCTTATAATCAACATCGTCTGCTATATGATCTTTTAGGAGCATACAGTATTCAAAATTGCTTGTCAAATTGAGCAACCAAATGCTTATACTGGAGCTAGAATAACATAAATACAGGCTAAATGAATTGTCACCATATGGTCAACGGATGACATCATGAGCATTGCTTCAACATGTGAATTATGGTATCCAATATACCACATGACAAAATATGCAAGTGATCAAAAAATTACAGTTACATCTATCTGCCATTCTTAAGATCAATTTTGGAAACTGCAGTTATTTATTGAGTAAAGCAAATTCATAATCAAATTGTATTTAAATAGAAGAAATCATATTATCCAAATCTGAAATCAGAATAGGATACAAATAGTAAAAACAGATTCTTTCATTGTAATAGGGTACCAAAGTGACTACCGATATGATCAAAATTAAACACTGCAAGAAGCATACAACTCTTGTAAAGAAATATGAAGTTGTAAGATGACTTTAGTGTGCATGATCGAGGCTAAAAACAGCAATAAAAAATTAGTAGCCCTGATAGTAAAAAAACTGACTTTTATGTGTTTGTGGGCTGGAAAACAGAATGAAATCGCAGCAGCAGCAGTTGGGGGACCCTCACTAACCCTATTGAAGCATTGTTTGTTGACGATACATTTAGGATGACCCTCACAAACCAAGTCAACAAGGATGGTTCTTTGTTGCAATTATAAGTCGTATAAATTACTTGATGTCTTAACCAACCAAAGCTATTGTAATTCCTTGAAAATATAGCGGCACCAACTTATCTTGTTATTGAATATTGAATAAATAAACCTATAATTGAAAGAGTTTCACTCTTTTTTACTTCTGAAAATTAAGTGTTAAGTATGTTTTTGCAATCAAACATTCAAAATGGAACCGAATCAATAGTTCCCCAACTCATGGGAGTCTAGAGTCCTGAAAATGTATTTTATGTTTTCTAAAACCTGCAAATTGAAAGTAATGTTGATGACATAATTATAAATAAGAAAGATAAGATGAAACAAATAATAATTGGTTGACTGTTAATATGTTGACCATTATCCGTTGCTTATAAAAGCATCACCAGGCCTCATTTCGAAATGGAAATCAAGTACTTCCCTTGTGTCCTAAGCCTGAAACACCACAGAATTTGCTAAAACTGTAAATGATAAAGTTGAACCCTCTTAAGATATTGGGTTAATGGTCAGCAATATAAGTTTTTCATGGCAAATCCTATTAACTGCAGTTTATGAGAAACTTTCTGAAGGACCTGATAGTGAAGTGAAATTAGATACCACATTGAAAGACAAACCTGGAAAGCACACATCCACATAGTGCTTTGCCATTTATAAACAATAGTCCCTCCAAAGAAGTTCTGTCATATTTTGAAGATATCATTAACTAAGAAAATATATTATTAATGTTTATATTTCAACAAAGTTAAAGCAGCCCGAATTAAATGTTATATTGTTCTCTGGTAATTTTTTCCCTGATGGTTAGGTAGTTGTGGTCTTGACTTTTAATTTTTTGGGACAGAGGATGTCTGATCCCGTTTTCATGGACACACCAAAAACACAAGATATATTAACATCCTAAAGTCTTTTGTTGAGTTGAAAGCCTCAGTTCTAAGATTCAACGGGTTTGCACAATTAGTGGTTAATTGCTTTTTGCATGGAACGATAGACATCTAAGAAGTAGAGAACAATGCATTCCTCTTAACCTGATTTTTTTTGTAACACCGTTCATCAAACAAATTTGACCCAAATGGTTCACATGGGTCATGAAAAGAGACTCTTCACATGTACCAAACAAACGTTAGGCCATCTAGTCAATGTATTTGACCCTAAACAGAACTGATATAATCTGATTTCATACCTTCTACCACTTTGACTGAAGATCCCATGAGATGGATTGGTCATTCCCTTGGGAAGTCTAAGCAAGAAAAAGAGCCAACAATTGGGAATTTTATGTTGATGTTACGATAATTCTGAAAAAAATGATCACACAGATGAAACCAATAATAATAATCAAACTTTTCTGGGTTCCCCCAAATTGCTTTCTTCATACCTATCTTAAATTTGATCGATTCACCACCAAGCCAAGTTTGAAGTTTAGTTTGACTCCGTATTAATAATAATACACACAAATGCAAAAGGAGAACTGGAATGGGACCTGATCTGATGATAGTAATGGTTTACACCAGAGTAATACTTCCTGTAGCTATTGCTTCCTGCTCACTGTTAATGCATTACAGCAAAAGAAGTTGTTTCCTTAATAGCTAAATATAACAAGCAGACAAATAGAATAATGAACATATGCATCCCTTTTAACTCTTCGAGGCAATTGAGTAAATGGACAAACCTCCTTCTATATTTTATTACTAAAAATACATACACACACTCAATGAATAGTTGTTTTATATTGTTTCTAATATTGGGAATAAAAGACACACCCTTTTATGCTTTTATACTACATAAACACATGCTGCAACTATTCTGTTTTGAAATGAATAACATATACCTAGTATGCTGCAACTATTTTGTTTGTGTACTTTCTGTAGTTATGTACCTGTTTTGCCCAAAGAACAAAAGGTATAAAACACACAAACTCGATTGATTGAGTAGATTCAACAATAAGCACCTGCACATGATTAAAAATATAAAATGTGTTTATCATGAGAAAAGATCATGAAGTAATTTCAGTAGTGAACCACCATGATGACATCATAAGATGTATAAGCCTGAAACACATACCATAAGAATGAAAAATTCTTCATATGCTAATAGATAAACAACATAAACTCGGTTCTCCTTATTACTTATAACAAACGTTCTTTTCATTTCATGATCAAACACAAATCTATTAACCTTGATTGCATATTTTATGATCAAACACAAATCCAAATATAGAACCCAGGAATTATTTCTATTAAAAGTTTTTGTTGGAGTGATTTGGAATAAAAAATGAAAAATTTTAGTGGTGTATCAGGTGATTCCTACTTATAGAAGTCAATGGCCATATTCCTATACAAAAAAATACAAGGATCTAGTATCCATGGCTACCGTAATTCATACATCATCAAATTCATCCTTTGCTTCCATAAGATTAGAAGTAAAGAAGAATCGGCAAAAAGAAAGTTAAATAAAGAATCAGCAAAAATAAAGTTCCTTGATCTACCACAAATCTTTTTGAAGCATTTTGGGTTAATCAAACAAGGATAAAAACCTCTTCTGGCAGCAATTAACCTTTGAAACAATTTGAAAAAAAAAACCACAACCTGGTTGTTTAGGTTAAAAAGATATAGTAGGGACAATTGTAAGCAATAGGGGGAGAAGGAACTTTTCCGGTAAGTAATAGCATATAACTAAAATTTATAAACAACTAAAACTACTATAGTAAAAGGAAACTTACAATCTCAAAAGTGATGTTAATTAGCCAGGATCTTCATGAGCTTGCAAAGAGATTGAATCTCTTTTCTTGTAATGTTGTAATATCCATCAATACTGAATTAAAGTAAGCAATATTCAGTAAGCTCTTGAATCTCATGTTATTCAATATTTATAAATATTAATACCCTTAAATAAATAAATATTCATATAGCTAAGAAACATAAAATAAATAAATAAAATGCTGCTAAATTACCATAAAAGTGACAACATAAATGCCACTAAGAAAGACCATGATCTTCAACTATAATGATACTATTAGATATGCATTGCACATTGATATATGACAATTATAGACATGTTTTCAATTATATAGTTTAATGTTTTTCATTATATGACAAAACTTGCACACAAATGAAAATGTCCCAAAAGTTGATGTACTAAACATCATGTTAAAGCTACTATGTTCATCATCTGCAAAATATAAAATCACATCTAAAATCAAAGAAATGTAGAAAGTAACATGTTATAGAAACCAACCAAAGGTTGCTGGTTAAAAGCATCAATCGGCAATAAGGAAACTTCAAACCCTTGATTATGTCAAATAGAAACATGATACCATTGATTATGTCAAAGAAACATGGATTGAAAAAAGCAAGGACTCAGATGTTAGAAGCATCGAAGGGTATAATGAGTTAAAGCAGAGGTTATGGACACATATTCAGGCTCATATAACTAATCAATCAAACTTCATCCAAATTTAGCAAACGACTTACAATTTTCTTAATCGGTAAACTACGACTTCAATTTAACAGAAATTTGCATTCAGAATCACTATAATTCAATAATCGAACACATGAACTTCGATTATTCATACACAAACTCAATGCACAGAATTCTTCCAAATGAGTTAAAATTGATTGTACGAAACTATTAAAAGAAATGCTAAGAGATACAAGAAGTGATGAGATAATACCATGAGAATGAAGAGAGAGGTGCCAAAGAAATACGAGGAGACGCGCAACAGCAAATCGATTTGGATACACGCAATCGTTTCCCCTTTTTTTTGTTTGAAATTCGATTAGAAAGCTTCAGTTCAAATGAGAGTTTTGAATTGGATACGCCTACTGTAATTCATCCAAAAATGACGGGCATTAAAAAGGCCTTGGTGCGTACGAGGATTTGCAGATGAAGCGAGAGGCAGAGGGAGAGTCGGTTGTCTTCCCCATTTGCCGATTCCCAAGAGCCGGAGGAGGCCTTTCGATTTCTAACCCACCGCACGCACTGCACAGCTTTCAACATTCAAAAGTAGGCTCACTTGTATCATTTGTATTTAAACTTATACGTGTCTTAAAATTCAAGAGCTTGCATTAATTGGTTGTACTTTCTGCAATATAACTTGTTCTTAAAACCTAACTATCTAAATGCTTTATTAGTAGTTAAGATAGGGTCATAATGAATAATCAAACTTATGAATTTCTTTTTATTTTAGTACATCAACTTTAGATAATTGAATAAACAACAGATTTATTAATTTAAAGAGTCATGATTGTTGATAAATATGTATCATACTTCGATATCAGCATTCTAGAAACCTGATTTAGACGTGTGGCTTTTGGTAGTGCTTCCAACAGATATCGGTTAGTCACTTGGCAGGTTACAGATTGCAAGCACTGTGAGTAATTTGATTTAATTTTACAAATGATTATACATGATATGTTTGCACTGGATATCTTTTTCGTTTCCATTTCTATGATTATTGTTTAGCCTTGATTGTTGTTATTTTTTCGTTGTCATGAGCTATTATTTGATAACCTTTCCCCGGTATGCATAATGTGTATTAGGTGGATTTAGTGAGGTTGTTGTGTGCTTCCGAGTTGCATGTTGGGCGAGCCGCATGTTTTGTACACGTGCTAACCGAGCGAGTCGTACATCATGTACTTGTTATCGGACGAGCCTTTAACAACACCCTATTCGTATATGCTAAAATGAGCGAGTTGTAATGCTACACATGTTGAATTTGAGCCTATATTTGTGTTGATCATGTTATATATGCTTATCTATGCTTTTAGATCTGTTCTTTGCTAGGCGACAACTTACCCCGGTTGTGGGGAAAACTTTTCAGGCGTGATTGATAAGATTAGGGCATCGACAGCAGGATCTAGAGCTTGATGACTTGTGGTATCAGAAATGACTTCCGCTCTTTGATTTATATTCTGTACTTGGGACGGGTAGATCCCTAGACATTTCATGTGATTGTAATGATTACATATAAACTTTAGGGTACTCTGAATGTTATGGTTTGAACTTAGATAACTTTTATTATATTAGTTTTTAGGTTTATGTTGTAGAATTTGGTAAACAACGTCGCGTTATAAGAACGGGGCGTTTCAAATTTGTTCCCATAAATTTGTGATGATTAAATCAGACTTTAACCGCTTACTTTGTTTCAGTTTGTGTTAAATAACACCATAATGACCTTTTACATCAGTTTTGAATACTTGGAATTAGTTTTCATAGCAATTACAACTTATCAATGCATTTTTAACATTTATATAGCCAATGTATTTAAGTTTCATGCTCAAAACTCAAGTTTTCAATTGTTTGTGTGGGTACCGAGACTTAGTCTCGGGGTCCCCCAGTTGACACCGAGTCTTCAACTTTTAGGGTCCACCCCATTAGATTTTCCTCCAAACCCCGAGACTTAAAGTCTCGAGGTCCACTACCTTGGCCCATTTTTCCTTTATAGCCTAAGTCTAAGTCTTGGGTCAAAATCATGTGTCCAAGACTCAGCCTTGGTGTCCTTTCCCTTGGTGTAAAATAAAGACAAAAAAATTTCATGCCTACCCTAAGACTTCTACTGTCATGGTCCTCTCTATACCGAATCAATGTCTCGAGGTCTGATACGAGTGTCGTTACCTCGCCAAAAATAACCACTAATTACCTTAGAAGCTAGGGTAAGTAGGGATCGTATCCACAGAGAGCGAGAGGTTAAGTTCATGTATTCGAGTGACTAGCATTGCACACTAAATATTTGGAAAAAGAGATTGATTGAGAAAGATGATTGCTTGCTTATTAAAAATAACTATTTGCGCGATTTGTAAAAGAAAATTTAATCGAGTTGTTTGATTGAATATATTAACGAAGATAATCATTCCCGGATTCCACACTTAGCTTTGTGTTCAATTTCATAAACAATGTAAAGATTACATAGACAAAACCTTTTTATAATTATTATTAGTATCGTTACGTGATCTTGGTATTAGCGTGTGACACTTTGATTAGTCGTCTTAATTAAACATGTAACTCAGCACGAATAATAAAATACAATTAACTATCTTGCGAAACGCAACCAAACAAATAACAATCATTCGTTACAATCAAAACGTAAACAATAAAAACCATGCAAACATAAGAAATCGTTCATAGAAAATAAACACTTAGCGTTGTGCTTCCTCCAAGAATGATTAGTGTGAGATTAGCCAGACATCATTGATGTAATGCTCCAGAGTTGTGAATCCATCTTCATAACAATGTCGTAGCTTGACTCATGTGTTCTTCGTACTCGTATTCGCTCAAACAGGACCCTTTATAAGCTTTTTCTCTCTAAAACGCGGCCCCTTTTTCTTCTCCACTGCTTGGTATTTATAGAAAACTTCTCAAAAACCCTAAAAACGGCCAGAAATTATTTTAATGAGGTGGGCGCAGCCGTAGGCGCAGGCTTGCGCCCTCCTCGGCGCCTCTCTTCTTTTCTAAGCAAAAACGTTCTGTTGAGCACGCGGTTGGGGAGCAGGGTTGCCCCCCCCCCCCCCCTTGCGCCTGCTCTTCTAAAATTATTTCCGGAATTTATCGATTTTTGCCAAACGTAGACTTGAATTGGTTGCCTACACAAGCAAGGAAATTAATCAATAGTAGCAGCAAATTCTACGACACATTTTCATTTAAAACTAACTCCTTTACGTTTTATAAACATGGATAATTATAACCCGATCAAACTTCCCCAACTTAATTCTAGGTCGTCCCGAGCAAGCAACGAAAATCAGACTTTTTTAATGTATCGGGTTTAACAAGCATGAAAGATACCACAAACTCATTTAAACAAATACTAGCCTTCATAAACACGTTGATATTCAAAGACACAAACTACATTATTTCGGATACAACATGATTTTATGACGATAATTGCTCAAAAACTCCTCACCGCTATTATCCTTTTAGCTCAAGGTTACAGATTTGAATTCACGTGGGTCACTAGACCATCTTTTCTTATAGCCATTTGCATGCAATATATATATATATTTTTTCATTCAAGTTTTAAACATGACATCTAGAGGATTCGTGTAGCAGGATTTGGGTTAGCCGCTCCCAGACCAGTTGGTCCATGATGGTACCATTCAGACTTAATCTCCTGAATCAACTAGGCCACACCTGAATTGAGGCTTAATTCGTGTTCGCTTCCTCCCCCTTATTGCACGAATTAATAGTGGCTATTGGAATTTTTGTTATTTATCGATCGTTACTTCACGTTATATCCTACATCTAAGCTAGTTTACTTCTTTGAAATCAAGCATTTATGACTCTTTGCAACTTGTTTAAACTCATTTACTTCTATCTTTGTACTTGAAACTGACCTAACTAATATACTCATTTTTAGGTCGCAAGCTCACAAACAAGGGAAATTGCAGGGGAAATGATCAAGTTATCTATTATTGCTTTTCTTGCTTACTCAAATCTCAAGAGAGTCACTTTTTATTAGATAATAAAAATGACACATAATGCGGTAACTAAAGTTACTTATAATAAGGAGCGAGGGAACCTGATCACCGCTATGGAGGCAGATGTTGTCCGAAGATGCTAGTGTAGAACTCACTAAAGGGGTTGTCGTCTCTCGTGCTAGTTTGTCTAAACACACATGTATCTTAGAGGGTTAGCAGGATGAAGATGCTTAAACTTGAAGCGTTGGATCTCTTGGATCTAGTTTCTTTACTTTTATTCAAACTTCCCCAACTTGAGTTGAAAACTCAAGTTAATTAAGATTAGCGCTAACAACAGAACCTTTAATTATTATAAGTGAGCTATTTGAACAAAAAAGTTGACATTTTTTGTAAAATTTTCCTCGGTTTCACGATATATAACATATAAAGCATAGTGTGAAGCATAGTGCGTCCTCCCTCCCCAACTTAAAGAATTGGGGCGTCCTCGGCACAAAATAATTATGAAACAGGAAACACTTGCGAAGAAATGAAACAGCACGTGTAGCATCTAAGCATCGGAATGTAACTACCTTATGGTCATTAGTCCTTGTGGCCTCAGCTTCTACCCACTTAGAGACGTAATCAACTGCCACTAGGATATATTTGAACCCATATGACTTAGGGAAAGGTCCCATAAAGTCTATGCCCCACACATCTAATATCTCTACTATAAGAATTAGTGTCATGGGCATTTGGTCTCGTTTCGAAATTCCACCTAATTGTTGACATCGTAAGCATGATTTCACAAACTCATATGAGTCTTTAAAGATAGTTGGCCAAAATAATCCACATTGTAAGATTCGATGGCCCGTCTTTTTGGCACTGAAGTGGCCTCCGCATGCATACGAATGGCAGTGATTTAGAATATCGTAATGCTCGGTGTGTGGCACACATCGTCGGATAATTTGATCTACTCTGATTTTGAATAAATCCGGCTCCTCCCAAATGTATTGTTTAGTTTGGGAAAAGAAGTACTTTCTTTGATGTGAGTTCCAGTGGCCTGAATTTTCCCTGTGACAAAGTAGTTTACTAAATTAGCAAACCATGGCACTTTTGCGATGAACAGTATTTGTTCATCTGGGAAGTTATCCCGAATAGAATCCAGCATATCGGTGGTGATTGCTGGCAATCTCGATAGATGATCTGCTACTACATTTTCTGAGCCCTTTTTATCTCTGATTTCTTGATCAAACTCTTATAATAGCAGTATCCAATGGATTCGCCATGATTTAGCGTCTTTCTTAGCCAAAAGGTGTCGTAAGGCACTGTGATCGAAGTACACAATCACCTTAGCTCCCCAAACATAAGATCGAAACTTATCTAGAGCGTAGACTATTGCAAGTAATTCCTTTTCAGTTGTTGTATAATTTATTTGAGCTTCAGAGAATGTTTTACTTGCATAGTATATTACCACAGGCTTTTTGTCCACTCGTTGGCCAAGGACGGCACCTACTGCATGATCACTTGCATTGCACATGATCTTGAAGGGCTGAGACCAATCAGGTGATTGCAAGATTGGTGCCTCCGTGAGCTTAGATTTTGAATGTGTTAAACGCCTCTACACACCCTTTATCAAAGTTAAATGGGGCATCCTTAAGTAACAAGTTACACAAAGGCTTGGTTATGACACTAAAGTCCTTTATAAACCTTCGATAGAACCCTGCATAACCCTGGAAGGAACGTACCCATTTATTATTGGTAGGTGGTGGTAACGATGATATTAGTTGAATTTTGGCTCGGTCAACCTCCATTCCTTTTTCAGATACTATACGTTCTAAAACTACTCCCTCTTTGACCCTGAAATGACTCTTTTCCCAGCTTAATACCAAATTGGTTTTGGTACACCGCTTGAAAACTTTTTCTAGATGAGAGAGACACCCTTCGAACGACTTATGGAATATAGAAAAGTCATCCATGAAGATTTCAAGAGAACCTCCGACCATATCTGAAAAAATAGCCATCATACATCGCTGGAATGTGGCCGGAGCGTTACACAATCCAAATGGCATTCTTCGGTCGGCGAATGTGCCATACGGGCATGTGAAGGTCACCTTGTCTTGATCCTCTGGGTGTATCGGGATTTGATTATATCCCGGATAGCCGTCCAAGAAGCAATAGAACTTTTGTCTTGCTAATTTCTCTACTATTTGGTCAATGAATGGCAAAGAGAAATGATCTTTAGAGGTTGCAGCATTTAGTTTTCTGTAGTCGATACATACTCTCCACCCCGTTACAGGACGATTTGCAATATTTTCTCCTTCTGGAGTATCGACTATAGTGATTCCTGATTTCTTGAGAATCGTTTGTGTGGGACTAACCCATTGGCTATCAGATGTAGGACAAATAATTCTAGCGTCTGGCCATTTCAGTACTTCTTTCTTCACCACTTCTCTCAGGTTGGGATTCAGCCTTCGCTGAGCATCTCTACTTGGCTTAGCTGTTGGATCAGTGATAATTCTATGCATACACACAGTTAGGCTAATCCCTTAAGGTCTGCTATAGTCCAGCTAAGCCAAGCAGAGATGACGAAATGACACCGGATTCATTTCAAATGTTTATGATTTACCTAGATCTTGATCTATCAAGTGGTATCAGAGCCTAGGGGGTGAGTCTAACAAGAACTCTTGCAACAATTTCAAGAAAAATCAAGTGAAAAGTCAAAGTTGGAGTTGTGACGTTTTGGAATTTTTTAAAATTCATACGTTGTCGGATTGAGCTAATTTTTGGATATGTTATGAAGATAATCAAGATAAAGCTACTATGAAAAATTCAAGTCCTAATTCGCAACAATCAGTGAGTAATCAGATTTCAAATTTCTGTCAATTTTTACGTTCTTGAATTTGTAAATTTTCGGATTTTTTTATTGGATTTGAATTGGATGTTGATTTTTTGGTCGAGTATTGTACATGATATAACATGAAAACCCTGAAAATTTCATGTGTTAATTCCTTCTAGATTGAGAGTAATTGAAGTTTTAATTTCTGATTTCGGTTTTGTTCGAAAACAGAGCAACAACTTTATAATTTTCTAGAAAATTTTCTGTTTATCCGTTTGATCTGAATTTTGGATATGTTATGTGTTATACTACATGTTTAATGCCCTGAATTTTGAGATTTTAACTCGGAAAATTGAGAGAGTAATTGTCGAATTATAGAGCTGGTCTGGAACTTGTTAAAAGTGTGTGTTTTTGGTGTGTTAGTGCGTGTTCTTGATCATTATTTGACGAATTCTTTTGCAAGAACACATGTTTGATTCAATTGTTGATCAGGATCTTAATCGTACATGTTTTATTTGCTAATTCGATCACTAGTTTGTTGAATTTTTATTTTTGATGATATTCATGTTCTTGAGGTGTTCTTGGTAAATTAGATATAACCACCATGTTTGATCCATTTTAATTGAGGTTAATAGTCACTCACTTGTTTGTATAATTTGATTTCAGGATGAAGAGATTGAAAGGTGGTCAAAGAGTGATGTGTTGAGTTAGGTTCAAAGTCCACTGCTGGAAATATTTTACTCAAACTCGTATGGGATTAACTTGAGCTTGTGTGTATCTAATTCGAGCACATGTGTATCTTACTCAAGTCTTCCAGTCTACGTCCATTGCAGGAACATTTCGAGTTCTTAACTAATGTATCTCGAGTTCATTGAAGGCACTTCAATTTTCATAAATTTGCTTAAGTCCATAATATCTTCTCGAGATAATTTCGAGTCATTCATCAAACATCTCGAGTCAAGTGAAATTTATCTCGAGTCCAAACATGAGTTTCTAGATTTAAATATTTCACTTCGCATCCAAGGGACTCGAAATCGAGTCACACTTAGTCGAGCTCGAGTCTATAGGAGTCGAACACATGTGCATAAGACTTGAACTCGAGTCAACAGGAGTCGAACTCGAGTCTATTGGAATTTTTTCAGTTTTGACATTTGCTGCTTCCAGAGCTCATAACTTTTGACTAGAACATTGTTACAGGGCCCATAATAAATCAAAACGAAGCTTGAATTGAGGTCTATACATCGAAAATGCTGTAGCACATTCTGACACTTTTTAGGGCCCAAATAGACTCGTTTAAAAAGTTACAGTCACATTTTTGAAAAGTATCCACAAAGCTCAACTTTCAAATATCACTTCAAAGTCCATTTTCATAAAGTAATCAATCCCATATACATCTTGCAAAAGCTTTAACTTTAAGTTTCTATCATTGGACAATCTCTTGATCTTTCAAACACGGATAAAACTTGAATTTTTGATCATTCGCTCATCAGATTACAATTCAAGACATTCAAATTGTTCACTTGATACTTATCTGATTTTTAATTATTTTCTAAAGCAACTTGAGTGATATCATATTGTTGGATTATATTTGAAATATGGTGACTTTGGTTGATTTGTGTTGACTTTTATTACCATAATTGATTGTGATTGACCTGATTTTCATCAGATTTGCCTTTAATGCATCAATTTAAAGTTTAGTATTTCACTGAGATATTATTTTGACTTTGATTTTTTCTGGTGCAGATCACTTTTTAAAGTTCAGAGCTTATTTTGAATTTCATTTTGAGCTAATTTGTTTAACACTTTAAATTTCCTGTGTGGATAGTATGGCTTCACACGTGAGTTTTGCTGAATATCAAGCCTTAACTGCAAGAGCCGTAGATGCTGAGAAGAAATTCAAGACTAACTTGGTTGTATTCATGCAATTGAATGAAGAAAACTCTCATGCGAATAAAAATGTTAAATACTTGACTGAGAAGAATTCTGAGTTGTTAAGACATATTCAGATTTTTCAAAATAATTCAGCTCATTGTAATCTAATTTTAGAGTTAACTATAAATAAAGCTGAGTTAACCGCTAAACTTACTGAGTCTAATTTTCTTTTGACAGAAGTGATTTTTGAAAAGACCCAAGTTGTATCTGAAGTTAATCTTTTGAAATTAAAGATTGATAAATTTGAAGAGAAAGAGAAAATTCTGAATTCTGAAAAAGAAGAGCTTAAATGTCATGTATCTGATTTGATGATGAAATTGTAGGATTCTGAACGTGAGAATTGTTTATATGCTGAAAAAGTCAAACATATTTTATCAAATAATTTTGTTTATTTAAGAAGATAAATGAGCTAAAGATGGATATTTTGAAAGTAAATCAGAGAATGAAACTTCTTTGTTGAAGAACTCTGAGGAAATTAAAACTCTTCAAGACAAAATTTCAAATCTTGAGGAAGAGTTAATTCAAAAAGGTTCCAATCTGAAGCTCAAATATCTTCTAAAGATAAACAACGACAAACAAAAGTTATCTTCCAAGAATAATAATAAGTATTATCAGAAACAGACAAAAACTGGACAGATTTTTAGAGAGAAGCATTTACATAATTCTGCTCGTTCTGATTCTCATGTCTTTAACAAAACGAATATCAATTTCTTTGACACAAAAAGGAACTTATTTTTTGTGTTTAATAATGAAAAAAACAAAAATTGGTCAGAAATGGGTTCCTAAGTCAATAATGAAAAGGGTAGCTACACCCAAATTAAAATGGGTTCCCAAATATGTAATGAAGTGGGTACCTAAATCACCTAATCTGTCTGGATCCAAAATGCAATGGATACCAAAGGGCACTTGATTTTCTTATTGCAGATGATATGGTTTGCAGATCACTTCAGACTCCCATACTTAGTCAAATGGTTTCTGCACATTTCAGTGCAGAACCTGATCTTCATTTAAATGGCTTTTATACACCTAAGTATAGAATCCGAGCTTCCGCGACAATTAAATTCCAGACCTGATTTTTTATCAGTTCAACACCGAGCATGCGATAACACACAAGGAGTTTGAATTTTATTAATTCATTCTTCTGAATTTTAGTTGACTAATTCTTTGCTTATTTGCATGTGGAATTTCATCTATACAATGATGAAGAAATATTTTTAAGTTGTGTGCAATTTTCAAAAGACATGTTTTTGTGCACACATAAATAAAATTTTTTTGTTATCAAATAATTTTTGAGCTTATTTGTGAGCTTAAAAGATAAACTTTTCTTGATCATTGGTCTCTAAGACATATCACTGAGGCTAATTGATCTAGTCTTTGTGATCTTCAAATCTCAATTCTTTTGAGAGTCTCTTCATAATTCTGATTCCAGATCTATTTCTGATTCTCATAATTCAAATCATTCTTGATTCTCCCATTATGAAATTTGTGTTCATTTTTGATTATCTGAATTCATTCATTCTTTATGAAGCTCCCATATACACATCCGTTCACGAAAATTTGGTTCATTCCATAGACAATATCAGATATTACATTTCATTCTAAATTCTCCCGACTCCCCAATCTCCCAATTCATTCTGACTCCCCATTTCTCAAGACTTACTAATCATCTTCTGATATACCTCATGAACTTATCAGTTGAGCTTCATTACTATATTTTCTTGATAGTCTGCTGACTTCCATTATGCACCAAACTGAATGATTAGGCATATATATCGCTTCTATGGTCTAACAAGAGCCGGAAGACCTACCTAACAAGCAAACTATCTTATAGTTTACGTCGAGCAGAGGTAAAATGTAAATGAGACGGATATCTTGACAATATATGGTGGTGAATCAGATCATGCTTTTACCATAAAACTGAATGAAATTTAAACATACCAAAGTGAGCCGGAGGGGTCTAAGTTAAAAATGCCGAGAGCTGAGAGTTGAGAAAGGATTTAAAGAAAATATAATCCTACGTAAACTGTGTCGACTGGGTAAACCACATAATCTATCAAGTCCTAGGAGACTTCGTATTATGGACCCAGTGATGCATGCACTTAACCCCACCAACTACTCAGTTGTCTCACAAAAGACTTTTGCTTCATATATCATGGAGATTATAACATATTTCTATTGATATATCATTTGGATATCATTGGTATTGAAACAAGAAATACATCAGTTCTGATCTTGAACTTTATTTGATGCACATTGAGTCTAGAGCCAAAATGTTACATTAAGACACATCGAGTCAACAGTGCACGCATTATAAATAACATATCCAAAACAAATATGAGTGATACTTACTGATAAGTATTTCATGGTGATTATTTGGAAACCTATCAGTGTCAACATCAAAAAGTGCTGAAAATTGGTCACATGGATTTTTTAATCTATCAGATTCTACGGAAACCTGGTGGTTACTCATTTGATGTTTCATTTTATTTTGGCAAGGATGTGTTAGGGGGAGAGAAATACACTTTGTAGGGGGAGAGTGAACTTTTGATGTAATTCATTGTTTGAGGGGGAGTGGTTTTTGTTCTAAAGTTGAATGTAATATTTTTCTTCTTTTGAGTTTGACTGTATTTTTGTTCCACTGAAGGGTTAGGACATAATTTGTCCGGCATTAGTCAGTTCTTTGACAAAGGTCTTGAAGCAATTTTAAGTCAAATCGTTGCAGTGTCAGAACCACTGAAGGCACTAAGGTCTTGGCTGGTTTTCATCAGTTCAATCTATATACAATTGGCATGACAAGCTGGAAAGCGTCATATGTCTTCTTTCTGAAGCTTCGTTGTCGTTAGTTGAGAAGTGATTCTAAACATGGCTGATTTATACTCACTTACTGACTTGAAATCTTGCAACCTTAAGTGAATCCATTCGTAACGGGCTTGGCAATATCACAGTTTTTTGGTGGTTATATTTTTCCTTTAAATTATTCCAAAGGATAAGCGAATCTTTCACTGTGAGGTATTCAGTTTTCAAAGCTTCATGTATGTGATAATGTAAGAAAATTATTGTCTTGGCCTTTTCTTGAGCGGTTGTTTCATTTTCTTCTTTGATTGTATCACCAAGACCCTTAGCATCTAGATGTATTTCAACATCCAACAACCAATACAAAATTTCTTTCCAGTAAAATCCAAATCAACAAATTCAAGCTTTGCAAGGTTCGACATGATACACTATATGTAAGAATGTGAACATAAAAAATAACATTAAATATGTATCAAATTATTATAAGGATTCATGAGTATTCATTCAAATAACTTTAAAAGTTTTTATATAATACGTTGAATGAAATTTAAAGGATGTTGTCGTTTTTACGTAAAATAATAGATCATAATGTATATAAAAAATCAAAATTAAATTATGTGATTAGCCTACCTAAATTAAAATAAAATTATTATATTAGAAACACCTACAAAAGAATTTTTTATTTTTTTATCTTAATATATACATAATTATTATTAGTGCAATCATTTGAAGCACCATAGGAATTGAAGCCGTCAAGCGAGTAAAATGATAAAAATTATTATGATTTAATAAAACATAATTATTTATCTATTATTATTATTTTGTTTAAAGAATAACAAACTCATCAAAGTGAAACATACTTTAAAATGCAAATATATCATTAAATTATAAGATACATTAGTATTATATAGATGTAACAAATGTATATATATTAATACACATATTATATTTAATCATGATATGTAGAAAACATATAAACTTGTGATTAGGCATTAACAAATAACAAATAATGAGTAACTTTGGTTGAAAAACAAATCTGACATAGTGCCAATACGATTAAGTGATAAAAAAATTCTTAAATTTAAGGGAAAATTACAAAGAAAGGTAATATAAAATTCAAAAATTGACAATAACGGTAATGTAAAATTTTTTAGGCCATGAAAGATAATATAAAATTCAAATTTGACAAAAAGGGGTATTGATGACCAATTAAGAAGGTAAAGTTTTAATTTTATGTTCCTTTTTTGGTAAAAGAATAATATTTGATTATCTTTTTGTGGCTTAAAATTGAAATTTTATGTACTTTCTCGGTCAAAATAAAATTTTATATTACATTTCTCGGCAAAGAGAACTTTACAATACCTTTATTGTCAAATTTTGTATTTTATATTAACTTTTTTGATAATTTTCCCTAAATTTAACACGTTTATTTTTTTCTAAAAAAAATAAAGTAATCATACACATACATGTCTGTGGATTGCATGTCACACAAATAGTGTTAGATATGATACAAGTTTAATATTAAATGAAGTGTATCTTCACTACTTGTATGTGTAGAATCCAATGATGATGTTCAAAGAATCTGGTGTTGATAACGTGTTGTAAATACTAATATAATCAAATCTAAAACACTATGTTATTGATATATTTGCAATATAACAAGAAGAATTGTTATTCTAATATTTGTCTGGGTGATATATACCACCTATATATATATATATATATATATATATATATATATATATATATATATATATATATATATATATAAGTTGAGTCCTCCATGTAATAAATGTGATGACAAATCTCATGTAATGAATAAGAAAATTAATGAGTTAATTTAACTTTAAATTGTTAACAAGTAATATATAATTATATTTAGTTAGTTGTTTTTATAAATGTTAAGTCTATTATATATAAGTTGAGTTTAATGCAATAAATATGCGCATTATTTATTTGATTTAGTTTTAATAAAAAATTTTATTAAATAACAATAGTAAGCATTTTGTTAATTGTAACACCCTCCTCGAACCCGGAAATGCCACGTCAATACAATACACAGGTGGCAATATCGCAATAGCTCTATCATGCAAATGTCATAAGATAAGCTGAAATCACTAATAATTTAAACTTTCGCAATAATGTCATTAACACATAATTCACTGATTACATAACCCAAAAGATGCTAACATAAGCAAACTAATCAAATCATTACACAAAACCAGCATAAGACTTTCCAGTTACTCCCCAGTCCCAGATCAACAAGCACGGCTACCAATCTCTTCTCTGATACCCTGAATATGGTAGACTCGAATACGTAAGCTCGGAAGCTCGTGAGTACACGAGGGTTAGACTCTACACAATAAACACATAGCATGCGTACACACAGCACATACACACAGCACAAGCTCTATCTCTGTCCCTGGCAATCAACATCACTATACATGTATGAACACACAGTATGAGATCCACAGCCCTGCACACAGAATCACTGAAGGGGGACCCTTTCCCAGCTAACGACCGCGGCCGCGGTGGTTAGCCACAACCCTGTAGCACGGGCGCGAACCGGCTACAGTGTCACACCCCGTTACCTCGGTTGGCAACGAAGCGCGACGTCGCCGAAGCGTAACCATAATCATAACGAACGACCACTATATGGACGTTTTTAAAATACATCATTGAAACTTGAAAATATAGCAATGTTTTACATAGTCTGATATGAGAAATGAAGTTCGCACAAATACAGAGATTTAATTACATAATTAAAATATCCAAAATAATGCAGCTAAATCTCCGTTAATTTTGAACATGCATGCGACTCCATGGATGCGGAAGCTTGAAAGTAAAATACGTCCGAAGGCATACTTGCCTTAATTTCCTGAAAATACACGCTAAAATATGTCAACAAAAATTGTTGTTGAGCTCATAGGTTTACACGTAAATCTGACTTGTATGGACAACAATAATAGAGGTTGAATTTATAAAATCATAAATTCCTTGTTATGTATTACATATAAACCATCATGCAACCGAAGCTTAATTTAAAAATAAGTTTGCCCTGTGCAGTATTCCTATACGTAATACCGTGTGTTGAATATATATGCACCCGCTGTTAGTCAATCCGAACTAACCCGAGTGGGGGACATGACTCCCAATAGATCTATCCACAATATATTCGCGCTTACAAATAAATGCAATTAACGGTTCATGATATCAGGGCTAATGGAACCACATGTGTAATACATAATAGAAATGAAGATATTTTCGTGTCCATATAAAAACGAAGCATGTATTTCATTCCTAAAACATAACAGTCTGAAAATAGGGGCTATGAGAACTCACCGAGCGTGTGATGGTAAAAACTAGCGTAATGTGCTTTTTAGCTTAAAGGGACGGATGATGCACCGAGCGAGATTAAACGGGTCCTAAATGATAATAAGGACTTAATATCTCTAATATATGATGATATATATATTTATAGATTTTTATGTCTTAAATCACCCAACATTACAAGTTTATAATTAAAATTCGCTTAAAATGTCAAGTTTATATATATATAATTTTCCAGCTTTTTCGGAGGTTTTTCGGCCTACTTTGAGGCTGTTTTTGACCAAGCTCCAAAATGTTTTAGACTTTGGTTTTCTAGGACACTAAACTTCTATATACAAAGGATTTTTAGAATCAAGAACGGCCATTTTTTGAGATGTTTAGGTTGGTTTAAAAGCTCGTTAAAAACCCTATGTTGGCCATTTTTGAGCTGTCAAACTTTCGGTTTCCCAAATAATTTCTGGAGGTCTTAAACTCCAAAATAAATTATGAAAAATTACAGATCTATAGTTAAGACATAGATCTAACTTTTGAGACAAGAATCAACTCATTTCGTTGAGTTATGAATTAGTTATGATTTTTCAAAGTCGATATAAATTTTCTGCCGAAAATCCGTAGTTTATAAACTTGAAACAACTTATGATTCTTGTTGTTTATTCAAAGACTACTTGTATAAAAGTTGTAAAAGTTATATAACACATATATAACACATGTTTTCATAATATTAACATGTTTATAATGTGTTCATATATTCATATGCACATTAAAAGAAACAACTTAAAAATAAAAACTAGAAACTTATAAACTTGAGTTTTTATGAAACTTGTTGTTGTTGGTGATTACATATATTATGCAAGAATTATATAAACATAAATGTATGATGAAATAAGTTAGTATTTACTTACTTTGAAGTATTTAGAATATGATTTTGAGTAGAAGTTGAAATCCTTGCAAGATATGCACCAAAACACTTGATTTTCTTGAAGAACACTTGAATGCACAAGTTTGTGATGTGTGAGTGTATAAATCCGGTTTTGAGAGAAAAAAAGGAGAGGTTTTTGTTGTCTGAAGTGTGGAAAAGAAGTGAGAAATGAGGTCTTATTTATATGCAAAGTGTTTGGTATTTCAAATTATGAAAGGCATGGATGAAAAGGTAGAGTGCACTTTTAAACAAAATGATTGTGTTTAAAGTATTATTAAAAAAAATAGAAATCAAACTCTAATACACACATGGCCTATAGGCAGCCATATACATGTATTATACATGTACTTTCATTTTTTTTTTGTATAAAATTATTTAGAAATGTATTCTTGTATTTCCCTTTTCTTGTAATTTCATAAATACTTTTGGATGCATTGTTTTAATGAATTGTTTTAGTCTTGCATAATTAATGTTAAGTAATTGTATTAGTGTATGATTAGTGTAACTAATCATAATTTAATTATGTACTTAGTTGAATTAATCCCTCATATCGTAAATCGATCGGATTAATTGATTTCCCGATTCATCGCACCGATGAATTTGATTCTAACTGAGTTGAATTTTCTAATAAACCTTGTTAATCACTTGATTAATTTCTAATGACCACTGATTAGGTTATAATTGGCTATTAAATACAGATTAGGTCATTGTTGCTAACCTGGTTTAGTGCCGGATGTTACAGTCTCCCCCTGTTAAGGGAATTTCGTCCCGAAATTTTATCTTGTTTCCTCAGGAGTATTGTTACTTAAGAGTATATGAGAGTATCTTTGCTTAAACTGGCCTTTGCATGCCCTAGTGAATTCTGGTTCATGTCTAGAATTCCATCTGACCTTGAGGATGGGTATACAACTCTGCTTCAATCCTTTGACCTTACGGTCCATGATTTCAACCGGCTCTTTGATGAAGCGGAGTTTATCAGTTAATTGGATCTCTTCCAAGGGGGTAACAAGTGTCTCCTCTAACAAACACTTCTTCTTATTCGATACATGGAAGGTATTGTGCATGCTGCTAAGCTCTGGTGGTAACTCTAAACGATAAGCTACGAGTCCAATTCCCTTAAGACTTTGCATTGTCAATGTATCGAGGGTTTAGTTTTCCTTATTTTCCTAATCGTATTACACCCTTCCATGGCGAGACTTTCATTGGTACTCGTTCTCCTAATTAGATCTCAAGGGATTTTTCTCCCTACATCTGCATAACTTCCTGCCAATTGCGGGCAACTTTTTGTCCGCATCTGTACTATCTTTTCGGTAGTTTCGTGAATGATCTTATCGCCAGTGATTTGGCCATTTCCCACTTCTTCCTGATAAATCGGTGATCGACACTTTTGCCCGTAGAGGGCCTCAAACGGAGCAGCTTCAATACTTGAGTGATAGCTATTGTAGTACGATAATTCCACTAAGGAAATTGAGTATCCATTACATAGGTTCTTAATGTGTGTTTTAGGGTTTCGATCGTTCTATTATTCTGACCATCAGTCTGAGGGTGATATGTGGTACTTCATGTCTAAGTTTGTATCCAAAGCTTGCTGTAATAATTGCCAAAAACTTAGATGTAGATCTGCTATCCATTTCCGAAATGATTATAATAGGCACTCCGTGTCCGGAGACGACTTCCTTGAGGTACGTTTGGACTAGCTTATTCATCCTGATGTTCTTCTTGATTGGTAGGAACGCGCGGATTTTGTTAGGTGGTCGACTATTACCCAAATGGTTTCTGATGTTTTATCTTAACTTTGGAGCATGTTACGAATTTTCTGACAGATGTGGCAATGTCATTCTTCATGATAGGCCACCCGTATAGCTCCTTAAGGTCATGATAAATTTTATCAGATCCGGGGTGAACGACATATCTTAATTTGTGTCCTTCATCCATAGCCAGCTTTCTTATTCCACCAAACAGAGTAATCAGATTCTATTCATGAAATATCGATTTTTATTAGCCCTTATCCTAAACTATTTATCCACTTGTACTCTTAATGGCTTAGCTCATTAGTTTTCCTCAGGTGATAACGAATTTTCACGGTTTCAATTACTTATTAGTTCCATCCAACGGTATTACTTCGTATTCGACTCTTTCTGGTTCAAGATGTGTTGGAGGCTCTTATGGTCTGTGAATACAATACACTTCATACCGTACAACTAATGTTTCCAAGGATAAAGACTACTGTTTCAAGATCCAGATCATGTGTTGTGTAAATCACCTAGTGAACCTTAAGTTTTCATTAAGCATAAGTGTAGGTCCCGAGAGGTTCCCAAAGTATATAGTTATAAGCTGTAGAGGGGGGGTGAATACAGCACTTTAAAAACTACACACTCTTTTCTCAATGTTTGTATGTATTATCAACAATTTGTTAATTACAAACAAGCTTGAATGCGAATTGTTCAAGCTGAGATGACAGTACGATACACACAGTCATGCTTTACTAGTCTAAGACAGACTCGAAACTAGTACTTAAAATGTGCATTAACACTCACTAAGAGCACTCACTGTGTTTTCCAAGAATTAAGGAACAGCCTTAGGTAAAAACAGCTTAGACACACAGAAGCTGGTTTACAGAAGACTTTGAATGCCTTGAGATCACAACCTGCGCACGCCACTCTTGGTTAAGCACTTAGCTTCTTCACTCTTCTTCTGACCTTAGAAGCTTCCTTTTTCATACTCACTTAGGGATCTCCAGAGAAAAATCTTTCATTGGACCGAATGAAAAGGAAAGTCTGGTTGAAAAGACAACTAAACCTTTTCTGCACCTTTTCTGACCAAGCCAGACTTGTCTTCATATGTGCAGACTTTTGTCTTTTTACTTTGTCACTGTTGCATTGCACTTTTAACTAAATTTGGGCATGTCCATTTGCGTCTTTCTTCCCTTTTAAAGGCCTATCTTTGTTAAGAGAAAAAGGTTGTCCACCCTTTTCCAATATATCCTTTTTGTCTTCATGACCGAAACAGTGTGGGCAGGCTGAGTCCGTTCTGTTTCACTTAGATCTTCGAAACCCACTTTTTGTAAACTGATCTTGTAGTCAAAAACAATACATGGATGACTTGGACACACAAATTCCCATAAAGGTTTAGCTGTCAAAAGCCCCGGTCTGTTCACCAAAGAACAGAAACTTTAAAAATGCCACGCTATAACCGTGCGAGCCAGGTAGCAGTTTTATGTTCCAGCCGTTCAGCAGACAGAGCCGCTTGGACAAATGTCTTAGTGCCACACATGCAAACATAGAGAACAGCGTTAGACTGATTGCAAAACATTTTCAGGTTTCAATAAGGCCTATAAAGGCATTAAATTCAACCTTCAACATGCATCAATAGTTGATTTATAAAATATCCCCCTCAGATGTAGCACAGGGTTGACTGAGCGCCTTTTCTGGCCTAACAATCTCCCCCATATTTGCTAATACACCAGTTCAAGAGGTCTTGTCAAAAATCACAATATATTTTTACAGTAACATTTGCTGAACTAAAATCTTACTACCTTATCGCTAAAGTAAAAGATCACGTTTATGTACTATCCCTTATTCTTGACTTCTACTTCAGAACAACACATGTTCTTACAAGGAGCTACAACCCTAATGTACTAATCGTATTTTTACAAACTAATGTAAAATCAAAAAATTACAACTAATGTAATAATGTAAACTAATGTACAGGATGTATCACACTTATTACCAAGCTGTTTGGGACTGATTGCAGTGGAGCAGAAACGGTAAGCCTGTCCAACTGATGACACGATCCATTTCTTCATCCTACAAGACGTAGATGGACTTCATATCACTGGAGAAGGATCCTTAACCATCCTTTCCAATGCTTCTTTGTCTCTCAAGTTCTCAACTTCACTTCTGATGATCATGAACTTGGGATCATTGAGTTCTCCTTTTATAGAAGCCTTGAGCTGATCCCAGATGGCTGGCTCTCCATTTGCTAGACTGCCTGAAGAAACTTGAAGTCTGGAAGGCGGAGTTGTCTTCGGATCAACTGTATCGTTCTGAGGCCATTTGGACGCCTATTTTTTCTGAGTTAGGGGAATCTTACAAAAATGCCTAACAGTCAAGGTTCTTTAATCTTGCATCCTCAACATCTATTCCTTTTAGGCCAGACTATGTCAACTCTTTTTATTTCAAGGGCTAGTTACCCTGTTCCATCAGTGTTAAGGAGTAGCTCCATCTCTGTATCCTTCTTTGTCTCTTTGGCATTTATTTTGGGGTATGTACAGCGGACACCTCTTCTACTTTTTGGACTCAGGCCCAACTCACTTACTCTTTCCATCATGCCTTCTTGGTATGTCTGATAGTCTTAGCGTTTTTGACTAGACTGGCTAGAGCAAAGCCAGTTCTTAACATTCCCTGTATCCCATCTGTGAACATCAATGTGATCGTAGGATTCCATTTAAGGGCCTGTTGCACCATCCTGGTGATCTGAAGTTTCACTGTGTGCCTTTCTTGAAATGGGAACAGCTTTGACAATCGATTCCTTGGGCAAGCCTTTAGTAGCACATCATGAAATTTTATTTCTAGCCACGTTGTCAAAGTGCGAATTTGGCTCGGCACGAGGGTAATGTTGATTGGTCACAAGAGGACCTGAGTACTTTACTCTACTTCCTTCTCTTTTCTCTGCTGGATATTAAATGGGCAGCTTCAATTATTTTCTTCTTTGCACCTCCAAGCGTAGACATTTTGTTTCTTTTGCTTCTGGAGGCAAGGCATTAGCAGGCTTTGGCAGATTCTTCTTCTTTTCTTATCCTCCAGATCTTGCAAGTGTTCCATCCCTAAACTCAAAGATTTGAGAATAGGTGAGGCCCATCTATTTGGCTTCTGGCCTGTGAAATTGAAGTTCTGCCTGTTCCTGCCGGCACGGATCCCTAGTACCGTTTTTCTTTCCTTAGCTGCCTGCTTTAGGAACAGCAGCTTCAGGAAATATTTCTTCTTTTCTTCTTTTTCGACTAGCATATAATGGTGCCTCCTTGCTTCTAGGCCTGTCCTCAGGACTGATTTCCTCCCCCTTAGACTGAGCAGGCGATTGAGAGGACCGCCGAGCGGCATAGTAGCTTGAGAGAAGATCTTCGCAGCACCGGTTCAAAACAAATCTCTGCTGGGGTGGACTGACCGTTGTGGTTGCAGACACTGGTTATTCCTTAGCGCGCAGAAGTTTATCCAATTAGACTTAGTCTTCGATGGCAGATGTTCCCCACTTTGAAGGAGCTTAGATGAAGCCAGCGACTTTCAACACTGGTTCTGCCGGAAGACACCAAGTAAGCCGGTTTGCCAGCAGGTTAGGGGCTTTAGGACCAACCGGTTGCTTCACTAAGAAAGGCCAAGATCATTACCTCATAATTTGGGGCAAGACATGTTTGAAGAGACGATGTTTGGGAATCAGCAAAGACTTCGGTCAAATTAAGAAGTTTTCCCTATCAGACGCTGTGAACAGCAGAGTCTTGCGCTGTGCAAGATAAGTTCTATGTGCATCTCGACATCCGCAAGGTCTGGATCTACAGAGTTGTGATAGGGTAAACCAATGATGGTTTGTAAGCTGGCCAAAGTGTTGGAACGAGCGTAGAGTTGCAATACGTGAGGATAGATGACAGCTGTTTGGAAATGGCGTGCAATGGATGACACGAGTCCTTTTCGTACCGGATGAGGGATAGAGGAGGAGCGACGGTGGAGTACAGTTTGCCAGCTGTGAAGTGAGTGCAATCATTGTGGAGAGTTGTCAGTTGGGGAGTGCCTGGGCAGGATCTTTAAACATACTCATACGAATCCTTCTTCGCTGCTCCAGACATAGAGTCTGAGTTGAGGGATGGTAGGAGTTGCTTGTGTGTTTTCCAAAGAACCAACCTTTGTGGTCAGCAGAAAGCTGATCTCAAACGGCACGGTCTTTGGGAGATGGATGTGTGTAGGGTGGATTGTTTGGAGTGGGTGAGGGAAACGATGATGACTGAGGCTGGAGTATTGGGTAGGGCTTTGTATTGCAGAGGGAAGAGGGACTTGGGAACTAGAAGCTCCATGCCTGGGCAAAGTAAGATGGCTCCAGGTGTGCCGGGATCAAGAGTCCTTCAGCAGCGGCTTTAGCTGCATCAACCGGGAGAAAGGGATGATGTTGGGGCCTTTCCATATGCTGCTTGTGTTGCAAACCATCATGAAGACCAGTGGTGGTTCCCTCTGCAGGCCTGGTCTAAAGGCACCTATTCATGGGAGATGGGAAAAATATGCATTTCAACAGCAGCCGGGTGAAGTGATGAAACTGCCTGATGGAATTTGCATTGACGGAGACGCCGCTCTCAGGCCCGGGCCTCACCATAGGCGATGTTTCTCAGATACCTGCGGTCTTTTCATCAGCTTGGGATACGTTGGTCCCTTAGCACGCTGTTTGGTGTTGAACAGCGAATCATGGGGCACAGAAGTTTTTGAGGCTTGAAGTGCTGATTGGTCTAATCAGCAGCAGTTGGCGCACACTCGTGAAGACTCAGGGTTTGTAGGAGTATGAGACCGGGGGACCAGTGTGGAAAAGTCTGGAGTGGAGAGGAATTGTCCTTCAATATTCTCAGACTGTTGGGAGGCTTGGAAGTTGATGTGGGTATCTCCATTTGTACAATGTTTCTGTTGGGAGGAACCAGAGGGTCTAGGCTGCCTCAAGGGGACTCAGATTTGGAGTGAGAAGGCTAGATGAGCTGCAACATTCTCCCAAATCAGGAGAGGCAGCTTGGGTTGCCTTCTTTTACAACTGAACACCTTGTTGAGATGGCGATCAGAGGAGGTTGGTTTGTGGGTCGCTTTTTTTTGCTACGTGCATTATTTTCTTGGTAATGAACGGATTGAATTGGCGTGTCTTGTGGAGCGTAGGAGAGTATCTGTTGGACAGCGATGTGAGCATCTGGGATTAGGAACAGTGGGGCTGGCTGTTCATCGTCTCTTGGCCACAGACGGAACCAGCACAAAGGCTTCAGGGCTCAACACGATGAGCAATGGTGAGTAATCTGCATCTCCCTAGCAACAGAGGCTAAAGGAAACAGACTCAGGACTGAGCTGTTTTGGCCTTCTTTTCTACAGGCCCAGCTCCAGTTGCCGGGTCTTTTGACAAGCTGGACCTGGATTTGCATTTTCTGGTGGAAGCATTCTCTGGATCCCCCCTCACAGAGATGGTCCTTCCACCAAAACCTAGAGACCTCCTCATTGGCGCTTGATTTTTGTGAGGAGCTCATTCTGCATGGGATGGAGTATAGAAAACTCTATTTCCCTATAACTGGAATGCAGCAGTCTTAAGAAGAGTGAGAGTTATAGAGTGCTAACCACATACCTGCTTGGACAATGAGGCTCTTTTAGCAACCTGGGATATCGAACGCAGTGGTCTGACCTCTTGCTATCTCTGCATCCACGGTGTCCTCAAATTCCAGAAACATCCCATTCTGGCCTTCCATTGTTGTTCCCATCACAAGCTGCAGACTACAGGGGATTCATCACGGCTCAGTGGTCAAATGAAACCAACTTTACTACTGAAGAATCACCACTGAGGCGATCCGAAGCTGTAGGTAGGAGAGCTAGATCTTCCTGAACAGGTCGCTCCAACTTGGGTTCTGCAACCACAGAAGCAGCATTGTGATTGCCATCCATTTGATCCTTTCAGATTGGGGCTCATCATAAGATGCAGCAGTGCGCAGAAGCAGTTTGGAGATGAACGCACCTCCTGAGCATATCAGTGTTCTAATCTCATTGTCGAGTCCCATGAGTATTGGGACCTTACATGACTTGGATTCTGGATTGGAAGGTAGGCACAGGTTTTTTCTATACCCGAATCACACACCATCTCCTGGTACAGGACACCAGGAGATGCAAGTCATTGGTAGTTCAACGGATGAATGTCAGACACTAACCAATTTGTTCGAAATTTTCCCATCATAGTTTGGGATAGTGAGGTTTGCAATGTAGTTGTTTGCGGTTTATGGTAAGGCCATGTGGTGCTGCTGAGTGTTTGACGACATCCTCACCAACAACTACTGGTAGATAGAAAGGGATTATGTCTTGAGCCATTTGGGAATTTTTGAGGTTTGATAGAATCAAAAGACACTTAGTCGATTTTCGGGTTCTGAGGATTTTGGAAATGTCTGAGGACGCGCAGATGCTGGCAACAGTATGTAGGTATTTATTAGGATTTGAATGCTGTTGTGTATGAGCGACGAAAAGGTTTGGGCGGTTTGATTGACATTGATAGTTGACGGAAAAACGGAACGGTGTCCCATGTCAGCAACATTTCAGACCACTTGACCTTTAATCACTACCACAGTAACACCCATTTATCCGCCAGTAATTAAAGTTAAATTAAACCATAATTTAAGTAATTCTAATTTATGAAGTAACCAGGTTAATTAAACTTTTGGTTTCCGCGTTGGTCAACCTGTGAGCTCAGGGTCAACACAAGGTCTCAGTTCTTCAAGCTGTTTTTCTCAACTGTTGCATTCAGCATGCTCTCCTTGTGAGAAACAGGGTTGTGTCAATCGTTGACCAGGTTACACAGACCAGGCTGTAAGACAGTGTGAAGAATGTGAACCTGTTTGAATATTGCGAACATCAGAGCCGGTGGACGAGTACACTGATAAACAGTTAAACTGTTTTTGCAGCCTGGTTGTATGCCAAGCCTGTTCAAGTTTTTTCAGACACTGATAGTACAAACCATGTATAACATGTTTGTCTAAGCTGTTCGAAAACTGAGCAGTGTAAAACATACAAATTATTAGACCTTTGAGAGACACTTAGTCACTATTGTTTCACATGCCGGCTTGCTGACCAGAGAATTACATTTGTTTCATCCAGGAGGTTTTGGTGAAAAATGCTCTGCGCGCTGTGGCCATTGGGAACTAAAATTACCTCCACCGACCTTTTGCATGTGATCCCTGATAAAGTGTTGTCTGGACTTCAATTTTGTTCGAGTGAAAGACTGATTGTTGGAGGCTGGCTACTTGCCCTTTTGTTATCCACACAGAATCGGCCGTTTTCCTATACACAAGCCCCTGTCTTTCAAGCTGATGCTGCTCCCCAGAATTGCCCACAGCAGCTGCAGCCAGTAATCTTATTCAGCTTCAGAGTAATGACGGGACACTGAGTTCTGCATTGAGTATACTCTCAAACTGATCAACTTCCACCACAGGACCGTTGCTAATCCACATGTCTGTGCTTTCCTTATTAACTGACTCGCCTGAACATTCAGAAATCTGAAAATAACCTTTAGTTCAAGGTTGACTTTGGGGGTTAACAAAGAACCAAACGGGTTGACCCTTCAGGTATCTGAAGTTCTTTAACAGCAGCTAGAGTGATCTCCTGTGGATAGCTTGGAACCTAGCACATATCAACAAGGTCGGTGGCCACACATTCATATCCGGTTATCTAGCAGTCAAGTATCGCACGCTCCCCAATTCATGCCTGTAAGTGTTACTGAACGCTTGCCACTGGCTATCAGCATTCCATTTTCACATTTGGTTGCCCTTGGGTTTTAATTAGGAGAACTTGATCCAATTTTGAACTTTTAAAAGATCTAAAGTGTACTTTCTTTATTATAAAACTTCCAGTTGAGGTTTGTTTTTAACTGTAATCCTAAAAAGACGGTTAGTTCTCCCTCATACTCATTCATAAGTAGATTTCTGAGTAATGAAAAATTCTGCATACTGCTCATAGTAGAACCCAATTATTCATGTCATCCACATAATGTCGAACAAGCATTAATCTCAGATTCACTTTCTTTATGCAACAGTGTGGTATCCACTTTACTGTGGAGTACACATGCTCATAAAGATTCAGTAAGAGTGTAATACCAGGATCCGGGGCCTGTTCGAGACATACGAGAGCTTTGTCCAAATTATAGACCAAAAACCTGGGTGTTGTTCCATTTTCAAAAACACGGAGTAGGAGGCTGCTGGACATACTTCTATGCCAATTCTCAATTCAAAAATGCACTTAACATCATTGAAATCCCTTATGCTCTTATGAGCAGCTGTTCGCGCTAGATTACAACCGAAGTGCTTCTTAGCCTGCAACAGGAGCCAAATTTTCTATTCAGTCAATGCCTTCCTCCTCTCCGTCTGTTGCCAGCGCAAACCAG